>JAPYZR010001642.1:0-36913 GCA_030522945.1 Trichopria nigra
AAAAAAAAAAAAAAAAAAAAAAAAAAAAAAAAAAAAAAAAAAAAAAAAAAAAAAAAAAAAAAAAAAAAAAAAAAAAAAAAAAAAAAAAAAAAACTTATTATAAAGTGCGGTATATTATTATTAAACGTTCACCTTTGAATACTTATTCATTCATTAGTCACATGTAAAAATCATCGAGGAGATTTAAGAATTCTAGAAAATAAGATTAAAGTTTGACGTTTCGAATATCGTAAGATTTTGAAGTAAACAAAGTGTATACGCGACATTTGTAAGGAATTTGCTTATGTCAAGTATGCAAAACTAAATGCCGTTTAAAACAATGTTTGAATTTGATATGTTATACACATATGATACACAAACAAAAAACCAGTGCGCAAATGACCCTGACATTCCATCGAATGAAAATATTTGCATCTATGAATAAAAAACTGTAATAATAATAAATGGCTACTTTTAAAAGTAAAAATATTGGCAACAGAATGCGACAGTCGTAAATTGAAAGAAATCGAAAATTATGTCATTAAGAGATCAAAACAAAGCCGTAAACACACGACTTGAACAATCATACGGACCAGAGGCGTTGTAAATATTATTGTATTTTGAATAATGTACTTTAAATCATTGACCTTTAAGACAAAAATTACTGTTGCTAAAATTTACAATCACAATTCAACATTAGGATAGGTCAGTTTAAACCCGATTATTTATAGTAAATTTGTAAACAATCACGTTATTTTTAAAGTGCTGATATTTTTTTATTAACTACATGTTTTTTTTTTATATATATTTCGTCGTTATTAATTTTATAAATTTTGAAGAGAGCCATACTATTATTTTCTACGATAAAAAATATTATCAAAAGCGTTCAAGCAAATAAAAAAGTCGACATGCCGCTGTGTTTCATGATGAATGAATATTCAATAAAAATCTAATAAAAGACATTCCATCCCTCGGTTTATACGAGAAGACCCTGTTTTTCAATTTTAGCGCATGGGTAAATATTATATCGAATGATCTTGAGAGTGGAAATTGGGCAACGTCGCAAACCTGCGTCTTGTTCGAGATGTTTATCCTTCTCTACTTACGAAAAACAAAGTTTATGTTGTGAGATTTAATGCTATAAAAGCTCGAATGCATTCAATGCTGCCAACAGTCGAACTTTCAGAATATTGCGACGTTGCCACGTTTATAAAGCTTTCTTCGCAGTTCGTAATTAGTATATGGTTCTTGAAGTTTATGTTGTGATATTTTAATTCTGAAAGCTTGAATGCATTCAATATGCTGCCAACAATCGAACTTTGTTTGGTAATAGTTATGAAATGCTTTCGTTTACCTTTCATTTATACATTTCATTCACTTCGAATAACAGTAAGTTTCTGTTTATACAATTTTTTAATTTTTTTATTTTATTATATTCTTTTTTTTAAGTTGAATAATATAGCAACCGAGACTAAACAGAATTTAAAATTGCTGAAAAAAGATAATCGAAAAATTAATAAAAAATAAATCGCATTTTTATACATTTTCTTTAACTTCTAAACATACAACTATAATGGTGGTCATCTTAAATATTTATCAACCATGATAAACATTGTAAACACGGTACAGTTCATTAAACATCGGCCTAAAATCAGAATTAATGAAATTGGTAAGTAATGAAGGTGTGATAAAACAGCTTTGTTACTTCCTAATTTTGTCCTTTATTATTCTTTCCATACCGTGCGGAAATTCGTACTTTCCACATTGCTTTTGGTGCCAGAATTACTAAAAATAACTAGCACTAAAAACAGGGCGAGAAATACGAATTTCCCGTACCTGTAATATAATATTATAAAAAATGCCGTACGGGAAAGTGATTTTCCCATACTAGTAACGAAATGTACTATTATCATGTATATCAGCAAATGAAAATAAAATAAAAATGATTTGGAAGTTGGTACAACGGTGATCAGTTTGAATCGATCTGAATCATTTTTTAATTCAATTTGTGAAACATCAATCATTTCTCTTTTGCTACGCATATGTATGTTAATGAAAATATAATGTTTATGCATTGTTTGTATTCGCTTTAGACCTTATCATAATAATTACCACGTGTAACTATTGTAAATAAATAAATAAATAAACATATACCTTGTGCAAAATGTCAGTGCCAAATACCTGACCAACTACAAACAAGCAACATAATTGCATTTTAGTCTATTACCATTTTTCCCATACAAATGACGTATTAATAATCGTAAACGTCGAGCTTTATTTATCGATAGACGAGTTTTCCATTGCAAATACTTCTGGGACACGCTAAACTATATACACGTGAAGTTTCAAGAAAATGGATCTTCTGGTCCATTTGCTGACTGATGTAGTAGGATACGGCAATATCGTCCCGATCGAGAATCCCCAGAGGCGCATGGCAAGCTCGATATTGGCTAGTTTCCGCATTATAGAGTGTGAAAATTCAGTAATTAATTCCGCAAAGGTCCGTCGATCTCGTATGCGGGAATAGGATTTCAGGGGCCATTTGTGGACGTTTCGCATCTGGCCAAGCGAAAAGCGATAAATTGCAAAAGACTGAAAGAGACTCATTTTCCCGTTTCACGGTATTGATTCTTGCCTTTTGAAACGGTTCTGTTCTAAATGAATGCCAATTGATGTGTCGGTATATGATAGTTCATTTACAATTTCACACGCCCATACATTTAAATTCTAAGGGTTTATCATATATACAATAGATGTAGGGAGCATATAAAATTATCGATTTTTTTAAATAAATTGATTCTAATATTTTTGGGCTCTTATTCTAAAAACGAGACGCGATATGTTGAACTAAGTCGTAGCATATTTACAAATTTTCTTGTATCGATAAAACAGGAAATCATAAAGTTTTATCAGATATTACGGAAACTTTAAATAAACATACATAAGATAATAAGATGGACATGTTGTAATGGGCAGTCGATGGACTTGGTTACACACTTTGATTTATACTTCTTTGAATTAGTTCTTACTTTAACCATTTAAAGGAAGCTAAAGAAGTTTGGTCGATAACGTCAATTCCTAACCTAAAATATATTCAAATTAAACAGGAGGTAGATAAATTTTCAAGTCAAAATCTATTTTAGGGCGCTTTTACATGTTTTTATGCATATACGTGAAATTGCAAGGAAATCAGTTAAATATTTGGCGAGAATTCACAAGAATAAAAATGCTAATTGTAAAAAGTAATCATTTTAATATTATTCTTGCATATTCTCGACCAATTGTGAACTAATTTCGATGAAAATTGACGCTCAATCATAAAAAACGTGCAAAAGCGCCCTAAAACAGATTTAGACTCGAAAAGATATTTAATGTCTGTTTAATCTGAATATTTTAGGTTAGGAATTGACGTTAACGACCAAACTAATATTCCTCCCCCTTAAGGGTATTCTAAAGGAGACCAATTAGCAACTGACAATAAAAGTATAAATAAAAAATTAGCTAAACCTAGGGAAATAGGGAAATAATGGAAATGTTTAAAAAAAGTATCAATAATCATTATTTATTTATACTTTTCTTGCGAGGTTGGGTCGGTTACTGTTCCAATTTATACAACACTCAATTTATCAAAGAATTGATGAAAACGATAAATAAATTTCCGAAAATCATATGGATTATTAAAAAAAAAAATAAAATAATAATAATAATAATAATAATAATAATAATATGACGATAATTTTTACGAGTTAAGTGAATCGAATGCAATTTTTCAAATCGTATTTTTTCCTAATTCAGAATTTTCTCTTTGTAATATAATACCTTATCGATTCATATGAAACCACTAACAACTAGATTTGAAAATTTTAAAAATGTACATTTCGTGGTTAGAACATAGTAGTAGAACAAAATGGCGTCTCAAAATATGAAAATGCCATTGAAAAGCATGATTTTATTTCCCTATTTATCCTAAAAAACCGATCAGGAATATGTATTGAACCATTGAGATTGATTTAATATAACCACTGATTCAAAACATTTGTAAAACAAAATGGAGTCTGAAAATTTGATATCGTTAAAATACCGTATTTTCTCGCGTATCACATTTTTCGGCAAAAAATGATATAGAAATCAGACATTGAAAATGATACTGTGATAAAATATAAAAATACAAAAAGCTTATTGGATTTAACATGTATTACAGCATCTGATCATCCTTATACTGAAGACAATGAATTATCTCGGTGCGATAAATAATGAAAATTTCACAAGGCAATAAATGACATTTATTGAATTCTATATATATATATATATATATATATACCGTTTCATCGAAAAAGAAAAACTGATAAATGTGAAAAATCCAATATTTCAATTATATTTTAATATGTTTGTTTTTGCCATTAGAATTAGACTATACTTCGTGTGTAGATTTGCAGGCTTCAAAAAACACCCAATCAGATATAAATGTAGTTTGAAAGATTGTGCTCAAGGTCAGAATGAAATCTAATAAGTTACGAATAAATGTCTGTCACCAGTGCCCACTACAATTGAAGATCCGTCCGTGAGTGAAACTAAATACATTTAAATGCGTTAATTTACAAAAAATAGCAATGTACATGCCTAAGCTTAAAAACATTCTACCTTATCAAATCGGAATAACTAAACAAAGACGTCACACGCGTTACGTATGTATGTATATATTTTCATTGTCTCACCCACCCGCCCACACGCACCCATACGTATGAACAAACACTTTCCCTTGCAGTGCATCGAGTGCCGTTGTAACTATTTTTGTACAAGTGACGTGAATTCTGTAATACGAGTCAATACTATATACGGCAAAAAGAAATGTTTCAAAATAATACGAATAATATCACTGTATATATATACTGAAATTGTTGATATTGTTGATGACACAATTGAAGATGTTTATTTACATCAGGTGTCCGTCTCATTAACCATCATTTGATTGTAAATAAATAAATTTACTTATTTAGTAAATAATTACGATAAAACCAAACAGAGAATCAGGCAACTCGTCAATATTTACGTTCATATATTGTATAGAAAATGTAGAACAACATTTTAACATTGATGATATTTTTAATTTTCGGATTACAAATGATTGCAATGTTATTATAAGATTTGTCTTCTTCAAATTAGCTATGTTCAAAACTATAAAAAGTATAAGAATTTACGCCTTTTTTATTCCAGGTCAAAAAACAAGTGAGCAACAAATATTAGTATTGTTTATTATTTTTACTCAATCTACAAATATCGATGAACATTATATGCCCGCGAAAAGTAGGAAAAAGCAAGAAATCTCTACATGTTTTTTTTTTTTTTTTTGTTAATTTAGGGCTAAAAATAGTGCCAAGTGACAAATTATTTTCGAATCGTAGTTTTTCATAACGTGTTTTTTGTTTATAAAATATTTTCCTACAATTTTTTTCGTTCAAAGAACTAGATCTTGATTTTTCAAAAATCGCTCGCATTTTCATTAATTTACACTTTTCAAATCGGGAATTGACTTTATCGACGGAACCTCATCAAAAGTATTTTGATGCTTTTTTCTAATGTAATATAATTTCACATATATAATTTGTATTTTTATTTTTCACTAAAATTCCATGCATTTATCAGTGTTTTAATATGAAAATCGATTTAGTTCGAAATTCTCTCAATTTTATTTAATGTTTAAAGGTTCGTCCCTTTTCCAACCCTTCCTCACGTCACTCAAAAACTTTTTCTCTCGATCGTTTATTAGTTTACGTCGATTACGTGTTCGATAACAGTCATTTCTTATCAAATTAATTGCAATATGGTAGAAACAGTCGTCCCTGCGTGTTGGAAGCTCTATGACCCCTGATTCATCAGCCATTACTGACCTAACCTAACCTAACTCCAATTTATAAGTGTATATTGTCTGTCTTCTTATCCTTCATTTTATTTACAAATGTTTCCACGAAACGTCAGCAATATGTCATCGCTCCTATATGAAACGCTTTAATATTATACTCGTAATTTTCATTATACGTTCATCTAAATCTTTTTCTTTTTGGCTTATATAACTTTCAGAGGAAAAACGATGTGTTGTAAGCTATTCGTTTGGAAATACGTACTCAAATTAAAATCAAAGTCTATTAATAAAATTTTTAATATTTCTTGAGGTAAATTAATGTCAAAAACATTTTTCTAGTCCAAGACGTTATGTTTTCTGTACATTTTTCTTATGTATAGAATGAATAGGTATAAAGAAACGAGTAAGCATGTTTACAAAATATCCGCGATTGATTGCTTTTTCAATTTTTTTTTAGCGAGATTGAATCAGCATTTAAAAGAACGTGATTTTTCACCTATTCTGAAAGTGAAATTTATTTACTCGAGAAAGGCGATGTATGCGAATTTCTCCGATTCACTACAAAAATTCCATATGAAATAATTTTTTTTGCATTTAATGTTTCATAAAACATTCGTTATGTTTATTTTTATTTATGTATATGAATTTCATGATAATTTGTTTATATTTACATCTTTTTTCTCGTCTTACATAACTTTCAGAGGGAAAAACGATGTTACGTAAAAATATTCATATCAACAAAATCTATTTGTAAAAGTTTTAATATTTTGTAACTAACAGAAAAAAAATCAAAAACGAAAAATTTTTGTGTAAATTTTTTTTTTTTTGTTATAAATGAAATAAACAGATGTAAGGAAAACTGAGTACAAATATTTTGAAAATATTCATGAATTATTGCATTTTAAATATTCGGAGTGAGATTTAAGTGATGCTTTCAAAAAAATGAATTTTCCACTCTCTTCCATGAGTGAATAACAATTAAATAATAATCAGTCTTTTTGGAGTAAACGGAGCAATGATATTAAACAAAGTGTGAAATGTTCATTGAATGGTTAGGAATTCATCCTTGTAAAGAAAGAGTTGCTCGACTTTTACTCCAAGTAATTTATAAAATACATTGTTGATTATCTCGATATATCAATGTGGAAAAAATGTTTACAGAAAACTACTGTAAACACAATTGTCATTTGGGTTTTCAGATATTTTCGGACATACGTCGTCGGAGTGCACAAATTTTTAGAGTAATGAAAAATATTTTTCCCTTAAAATCGCATAATTTTTGTTCTTCTTTCAAAAATAAAAAATAAAGAAGATAAATTGTCTGTAAATTTCTGTAAATCTAAAGATAAAGTGAAAAGAGATAAAAGAAGAAGATAATTGAAAAGAAAAAGTAAAAAAAAAAACACGACTGTGTCATTGATTTTTCACGAATTTCATTACCATCAAAAACGAATTCGCGCCAATTTTCACCACGACATACCATAACAATCGTCATTTGTAATCAAATGTTAATTTTGAAATGGAATTAACTGAATCCACCTACAAATGTAACGTTTCAAAATCGGAGCAAACCATTTTTCCAAACGACTCCTAAAATTGTTGCATAAACTATTACCGTTTTGCCAACGTCAGTTCCCCGTTGTTACTATCTCCTGTTATGATCATATACATATACGAAATATATATACGTATCGAAAATACAGGTTTCCTAATGATCGTTAATGGCTTTCTAATAATTCGATAAAACCGCATCCAAGGCCTACGTAAATAAACCAGAAGGTCTTATCTCCGTTATACAAATTTATATATCACCTATACAAATACACGCGGAAAAAACGAAATTGTTTAAACTACTAAGTAAATAGTAGGAGATACGAGACAGCTTTTTTAGTATAGTTTACGATTTAAATAGTAGCCTTCAAAAAGTAGATGTTTAAGTTTACTATTTAAATATAAAATAGCTTTCTTTTAGTAAAACAAACTTAAAGAGTCGGTTGCACCATATCCTTTTATTTACATGTATAGTGCACGGGAAAAAATATTGTTAAGACAACCATACTATAGTCGACGTATAAAACCATGCTTCTGGTTGACACTATTTTTATGGTTAATACTGCTTAGTATGGTTGTTGCAAAAATACTCCTTTTACGGTATATATCCAACTATTTCGTTTCGTTTTACGTGTATAGGAATTGAATTCATAAACAAAAATTGCAAAAAAAACATCATCGAATACGGCAAGAAACACGAAAAAAACAAACCAAGAACAAGGCAAGAAACATATTTTGGTACATATAGTACACGGAAAAAAGTATTGTTAGGATAACCGTACTATAGTTGACACGAACATGTTATTGTTGACACAGCCATGCTTCTGGTTGATACAATTTTGATGGTTGGTGCGACCATAGTATGGTTGCTCCAACAATACAACCGTGTTTCTGGTTGGTACAACTTTTATGGTTGATACGACAACTTTTATGGTTGGTACAACCATAGTATGGTTGCTCCAACAATACTCCCTTTACGGTATACACCCAAGTATATCGTTTCTTTTTACGTGTATGGAAATTGAATGCGTACAAATTAAAAAAAAGCATCATCGAACACAAGAAACCTATCTACATAGTACACAGAAAAATGTTTTGTTAGTACAACTATACTATAATAGTTGACACAAACATACCATTGTTGACACGAACATACAATTGTTAACATAATCATATCATTGCTTACACAATCATACCATTGTTGACACTAACATGCTATTGTTGACACAACCATGGTTCTGGTTGATACAACTTTTATGGTTGGTACAGTTATGGTATGGTTTTTTCAACAATACTCCTTTTACGGTATATACCCAACTATATCGTTTCTTTTACGTATATAGGAATTGAATAAGTAAAAACTAAAAAAAAAACATCATCGAACACGTCAAGAAACACGACGTTAAATCCATCAAATTCTATTCTATGTAGGCATGTCCTCAAGATCCCCATCGTCGTTCCATTTAAAGAATGTTCGTTTCCCTGACGATGCACCCCTCGAGAATCGAGCGAATGGTCATTTTCGTGGGTATGTACATATAATGTCAGGCACAAAAACGCATTAAAGACTGCCTCGAAACCTCTAGTCGGATTAGAGAATTTTTAAATAGGCCCGGCCCATTATCTCGAACGAACGCATGGTCACTGCGTGTTTGGATTATGACGATGACGACGACGACAGTCCACGCTTCTTTATGAATGAGCGAAGACGAGCGACAGAGAGACAGTGACAGTGAGCCGGGTAGCGGGAGAAAAGGACGGAGAAACATCGACCTTTCTCACCGACTTTACACACATATATACATGTATACGCTATGCGTACATACGGACCCCCCAAAAGTGCCCGAGATCCTGCGGATGACGTGAACCTAATCTTCCCTTCCCTTCACTCTCTCTCTCTCTCTCTCTCTCTCTCTCTCTCTCTGTTTGTCTCCGACTCTCCATCTCCCTCCTTACGGAACTCTTGGTCTTTTCTCACCCCCCTTTTACTCGTCCTTACATATAGATACATATTTATATATATATATATATATATATAGGAACAACTACACGACATATCCCTCGTCGTCGTACTCACTTTCCGATAATCTTGCCGAGCTCGTAAACATCGTCGAAGAGAACCTCGTCGTCCGCCATGGTGACGGGTCGCGTTCAATTAGGATCCCTATAGAAAAGAAAGGGGGGTAGCCGCTGATGGACGGGTGACGGATTGTTGTAATACAGTCCAAGATCGCCGACTCCTGGTGGGCTCGATTCGATTGTCGGCGCGTCGTCGCCGTCCGTGGCTGAATTCACGGCGCCTCGCCCCACCTTATATACACTAGGTGCTGTATATAGCGGCGGCCGCTCTCGTTCCGTCTCTCTCTCTCTCTCTCTCTCTCTCTCTTACTCTCTCGTTCCCTTCACACACGCGCACGAGCTGCCGTCGTGATGTATCGCATTACCAACACTGCTCGTCGTTACACACTGCTGCTCGACGCGAGGCTCCTAAAACCTGCGGTGAGTCGAATGAAATTAGTGCCAACGTACCTTATATTATATTCTTTGGCTCGATTGTTACTTAAAAGTTCAGATATTTGACAAATTTGCCGATCGATCATTGACGTTACAAATGCCACGTTGAGGAAACCGTGGTATAAGGAAACCGCGAAATGACAGTATACACGATCGAAAGGTATAAACGTGCCGTAAAATTTACTCGATTTGTTGTTGCTCCAATATGGGAAAATGGTTTTAGTTTTTTTGGCAAGTTGTCATCATATTTTTTTTTTTGCTCTTTAATTTTCCCAAACTAAGTAAACCCATGAATGAATTGCAGATGTCAAAAACCGTATAGGAAATTATAGCTCGACTCCGTTTCGCAAAAGACATTTGACAAAACGGAGTTTTTCATTTAACGCTCCCGGGAAACTAGGGTTTAATGTGTCGAGCAAAGAAACGTTGGCAGGAATTTCATTCTAAAGGTTTTCGAACCTCGTGATGTGTCGCATTATTACGTGCACTGCTGATGCTCGTCGTTGAACACTGTGTATATGTATATATACTATCGATGCACTGTGTCACAATCTCGTGACTGAAACTCGGTCCTATAATACCCGACGGATATGTGGGAGCGACGTCGACGACTCGGACGACTTCGACGAGGAGGAACGTCAGTCACCACGATAATACGCGCGCACTGTATACACGCCGCCTCCCATTCGTCGGCGGTCTGCTTGGCGAGCTGTCCGGAGCCGGTCGCGGAGACTCGCGCGCGCTATATAACCCAAAAGGCGGAAACAATACCGTGCTTTGTCTCTCTCTCTCTTTCTCTCTGTTTAACGACAAGGCGGAGTCCCACGAGGACGATTCCGAGACCCGGCGAAAATCTGTTGGTCGTATAGTTCCAGGGTTATATACCCCTGGATGGGACGACACGCGTTATTTTTCTATTGTATGTACAGGGGACCGTCGTCGCACGTCGCCACGGGCGATCTCGCGCACGAGAGTGGCACCAACCAGCCAGCGGCTGCAGCAGCGCCTCGATGCTGTCAAGGGAAGGCCCCGGAGAGCATCGCTCGCTCCGAAGCAAGACTGGTTGCATAAAGCGCGGCGAGCGTCTGCGCCGAGTCGCGCGCCTCTTTGCCGTCTCTCACCATACGTACATATATACATAAGTACACCAATACCTATATAGAGATCCTCTACACGGATTTTGCTTTGCCTTCCCTATGATGCTCTCTCTCTATATATACGAATAGTCGACTATCGGTGCAGTTGGGTGGGGCGGTATATACATGGCGGCCGTCGGTCGGTTTCGCCTTGACTCTACCTCTCTCTCTCTATCTCTCTGTGTGTGTGTGTGTATTATACGATGCCTGCAGCTGCCAATACCCGTATATATACCCTAATACAGCCGTGTCGTTTGCAGACATGAACGTATACGTACAACCAACGATGCCCGGTACACATATACCCGCGCGGCCTACGCCTGCGTTCCGACACCGACGACGCCAACGCGCGCCTTATTCAACTTCGCATTCGATCCTGCAACGGTACGCGGGAAAAGTGCAAAAAATTGTCCAGCCATGCCTTATTACTGGTCGTTGACTTGTAACTATGTTTTTTTTTTGTTTGCATTGAGTGAAGTTACAAACGTCAAACGTTTGTATTGGGTTTTGTCGTAAAAGTATGCCCTAGCAAACCGACCAACTATAGACCGACTTTAAACCGACTATAAACCGTCTGTTCGTATTTTCGATTATTAACCGACTATAAATTAATTATAAATAAGACGAATATATAAAATTGTAGTCGGTTAATAGTCGAAAGTACGAATTTGATAGTTGGAACAGAGTCAAAAACCAACCAAATGGTTTAGAGTCGGTTTGCAATCAGTCTATAGTTGCTCCGGATTGCTAGGGTGGACAGCTACATGTGCACAATTGAAACGTGATTCGTGGAAAAAAGGACTGTGGCCATTGGATCTGACAAGTCGTTAATGGTTGTAACCACTTTGTAACAGTAGATCGTTGGTAAAAGTATCTTACCATAATTGGTAAACGACTTGGTTAGGACAACAAAAAAATTAGGCGCCCCAAGCAACCAACTCGCTTATAGCGCTACACGAGAAATTGGTTGGAATAACTATTTTCACTTAGTTGATTTCGAAAGTTCAGTCAACAATGTCATTCGTTGCGTATACTACGTTTAATTCATAACCTATAATTCACACCTATAATTATATTAGTTGGGATGCTCTTGTTTTCCAACTAATTACAAATGATAGATTGAACAAAATGGATTTTTTTACATTTGATCTACTAACCAAGTAAGTGGTTGTGCCAACTAAGAAATCTCTAACCAACAAAAAATTAGTTATTTCAACCAAGTCGTTCTTTCCGTATACGAATTATTATTGGAGCAACAATAGTACGACGGTACCAACCGTATAGAGATCGTTGTGTCAACCAAGATAATGGTTGCGTCAACTATGGTATGGTTGACCATAATAACAATATTCCATACGAATAATACTTTTCTTTCTGCGACGCGTCTTATATCACAGGTTTAATAAGTAATGTATAGTCAGTCAACATATCCGCCACTAGGCGGCGCTTACACCCTCTCTGTTGCTCGATCTCTCGCTAGAGAAATGAATCTTCATTTGGTATATGAGGATTCCAGCCAGCATATACCTGCCGAGCGACGTGACGTATAACCAAAACGTTGTTGGAACAACCGTACTATAGTTGAGACAATCATAATTTGTATGGTTGACACAACAATAGCATAGATAATGAAAGGAATAAAATAATAATTGTGATAGAATGACAACGGACGAAAAGTATTATTAATTTATTTATTATAATAAATATATAGCATAGAATGGTTGCTCCAACAATACTTTGTTGGTGTATTCCCGGCAAATACATCAAATCATTACGACCAATTTTATAAAGGAATATGATTCCCTGACCAAACAAATTTATCCAACTCGTGTGTCAGATTCATTCTTGGATTTATATAGTAGCGACAGAATCTCGCTTTTGCCCCCAGGTTTAAAATTGCCGAGACTTATACGTCGAAAAGAATATTTTCTCATCGGGTTAATGTTTTAGTTTGTCAAAACAAACCTCCTGGACAATCCTGTCTCATGTGCTATAGATTTTCGCGGCTAGACGGGACTCCCCCGTACCAGAAAATGTTTGCAGTGGAACGTATGGCCCTGGGGACTAGATCCGTTTAAGTATTCATTTGCAAGATGTATCCAATTTTCGAAATAAGCTCCTCTTGAACTTGAGAACTTTTCCATCCCTCGGCATCTTTATGAACCCTGTTATATGACCACCTTTTTCCGGAAAGCACTTTTTATAAGTGTCACAGTGCTATATAACTAGCTGAGATCCTACAAACTACTGGCGTCTCGTTATTGTCAAATGATATTTTGCCATTCGTCGATTGCGTCTCTAGCTCCGATCATTTTGTAATTTTTAAATATTTTCATTGTTTACTTTATATATCCATGTCAACTACCACCAAAATTTGGAGTAAAAAAAAAAGAAAAGAAAAATCGACACAACAGTTAAAAAGCAGTTAAAAAGCAGTATGTAAAAATGAGACAAAATCTACGAGAAATGAAAACAGATTCTTTTCAGATCTACATTTTTCAAATTCCTCACTTCTGCTATAAGGGGGATGGATCGGCAGAGTCCAAATCAACTACCGGAATCGATCTAACACTCTCAGACGTTTCTCACCTAAAAAAAAAAAAACAGAAAAACCAAAACTCAATATTTTCAACATTTCTATTGACCGAAGGTTCTGGGAATGCGAATAAAGGGTTATTGAGAGTTTTCAGAGTCGCTGATTACAAATAAGCTGTGTCCGATTTTCAAATTCTGACTGACCAATCGAAAAATTGTATTTTCGGAAATGTCAAAAATACTATATATACCATCCTCAAATTACAATTCATATGATGATTTGAGTTTTCACGGTCGGTACTGTAAGTGTCAAAATAGTAAATTTTAAAATGGCGTCATTCGGAGACATACGACAATTAAGAATGCATAGTAACTATACGTATATGTATGTCTATTTTCGTATTATTGTCGTATGTCTCCGAATAACACCATTTTAAAATTTACAATTCTTTTACTTAGAAGGTCATAAAAAAATCTTTAAAAAATGACTTTGATTTTCGAGAAAATAATCGACTTAAATTTGGTTAGAACCAATGCATTTGTTAATATTATTAAAAATACCTACGTAATTTTCTTAAAAATCTTTTTAACGAGTTAATTTTAGAAATGTTACATCTTAATATGTTAAGAATTGCTTGAATTATGCTACAAGACAATTAAAAAAAAAAAAAAAAAACAGAGTTTAAAGAAAAATGCGTTAAAAGTTTTATGTAGTGTTTTCTAGAAAATATATAAAACTTAAAATTTCTATCATATACTTTTTTTTACCAATAGTCTACAATCGCAGTACCTTCTAGTTGGCTACATATTCTATTCCATTTGTAACCTACGTTACAATAATAATCTTCAGCCTTTTCTTTTTTTTAAATTAGATGCGTATGGAAGCGACGGTCCTGACTTCGAGTTTTTAACAATTGTTTTCGTTACAAAACTATATCAATCGTACCCATGACACGTTAGAACATCGATTCAGCTAATTAAAAAAAAAAAAAAAATGGAATTTTTAAAAATTTGACTGTTGCATAAAACCTTAAATGATTCTATTACAATTATATATAACAGTGAATAGTAAAGCAATATAGGTCGAGTCTCGCTGTACGTGAGACATATTCCCGATACTTCATCTACATTCCGAATTTTTTTGCCCACATGATGCAATATACATCTAATTTTTATCACGTATTACGCAAAAACAGTACATCAATCAAGGCATATATACCGAAAAACACGTTTTGATATCTATATTTTAAAACTAGAACTATAATTGATGAATTTTAAAATAATAGTATGAAGTAAATTGTAAACCCCAAAACAAACCATTGCATGAACCCAAGATTCTCAGTTAAGTTTGGTAAGATCGGCGGATGTGTAAAAATCGAGTAAAGAAAAATTCATCAGTATTAATTTCAAATCGACCATTTTTTCCCTTGGCAGATAATATGCAATAGTTATCATTGGCATTTACTCGCCTATACAGTTTGACACGTGGAGATTTCATAATATGGCGGTATACCAGGGGCGGGGGAGGAATTATTCCACCCATTTAATCTTCTACGATGGAGCTGACCTTATCCAGTATAGAAATCTGAAATGTTACATGTTATAAGCCCCTCGTATATGACGAGGGAACATCGCTCGATATTTTGTTGCTAAAAAATCACATTGAATCTGTCACGAATGAGTTCTTTCGGGGTCGCTGCGACTCACGAAATTCTCAATTTTTTAATTGTTATAATACATCTTTAATCATACTAAATGGAAAAAGTAAAAAGAAAAAAGAGAGATCATCTGATAGAGAACACCACGAGTTCTGAGTTGTGAGTACTCGAATGGTTTCAATCATCATTACCTCATCTCAAAATCTGAGCATTTCAATACATATTCTATGAATTGATTTATTTCGTATATATTTTAAAGGTCTTAAGATAGTCAAGTTAAATTAGGGGAGTATTCCAATGTGCCAATTTTCCACACTTTCTTTCCAAAAATTTTTCATGCAATTCAACAAACATTTTTTTGTGTTAAGGTATGACTTTAGAACGATAGGGAAAAAATATTGATTATAAATTATAATTTTATCTACATGTCTAACTTTTAAGCTGTTTCACTTACAAAAATTATGTACGTAAATCATGTAAACGTACAAAAAGTAATAAAAAGGAAATGTAAAAAATTACATGCAGTATAATAGACATAAAAATGTTGTTACATTGTAATTTTTAAAATTGCACTGGAAAAGTAGATTTTTAAAAAGTCAACTTATTAATTATGAAAATAAATAAATTATATAATAATAGGCGAGCATCCTATATAAATGCATGGTTTAAAAATAAATAGCAACATTTTTTTCATTTTTTTCCAAAATAAGTTTTTCTTCAATTTTTGAGAATAAGAGGTGACACAAAACTTAGGTAGGTATAAAAGGAAGCCAGAATTACTTCGTAGCATGTCTGGATATCTACATATATGTATACACCTGGATTGTTGTGAGCTGTTTTGTCCGAAACTTCGATCGATAAAACACGTAAGGCAACGAATGCATCGCGATGACACGCATATATCCCTACAGCTTGTCGTTCAAATCGGAGAAAAGTCATGTATTATTGGCCGCACCCTTGTGGGGTTCGTTAGGGACATGCATATTCAAATTTATACGTGTCTGTGTTTCAGATCGACATTCTTTACGCATAGGGAACGAGAACAGTGTAAATTAAAGAATAAGTCACTTTGACATTTTCGAAACCAAAATGAATTACCCAAATAATTTGAAGTCAAGTATGTACAATTGTATTTGTAAAGAAAGAATTCTGAATTATATTGTCTCTTATTACACCGTCTTGAATATCAAAAACCTGAGGTCAGATACTCGCCGATTACGACTCCAGAAATCATTATAATTTTTGCCATTAGTCTTCAAGAAACAAAAATGATAAAGTTACTAAAAAATGACTATTTATCGACGGAATTTTAAGGCCGACATTTTTAATTTTTAATTTTTATAATCTGCTCATAGGGTAGAGCATCTAAAAAAATGGTTGTACTTTTTTTTATTAAAATCGATTGAAATGTAAGACAGAATTCCACTCAGCCGATTAATTCTTCATTATTTCTGGAAATGGGTTAATGTTGGATAAAGTTTGAATGTTAATCTTTAAACAGCCCGCAATTATCCCTGAATTAAAAAAAGAAATTAGTCGATACGACAAAATTACGTGCCGGGAATTGAGACGAACCGAAGGCCCTTGGATCGTGTAAGTTTGAATGTAATGCAGGGGCCTTATTACGCATTGAATTATTTCGATGCTGTATTAAATGTATAATAAAACCTTATTCCAAGATTTCTTGTGTAGAAATAATCGAGAAAATAGTTTGTTAATGCACGATTGCTTGTCCTGATCCTCGACACTATACTTGGAAGGACTTAAAGAGTACATTTTGTATTTCTTCGCTCCAACTTTTCCCCTGATTGATTTTTTTTTAATCAAAATAACTGCGTGCAATAACGTCATTTTTTATAGAAAATTTAAAATGAATTTGTGTGTATTTCTGTTAGGTTTTAAACGAAATCTATACTGTCATTTGAAATGTAGTGTACTTTTCAGTCGATTTTCATTTAATTGAGTTTTTACTTTGATCTGGTGCAGTTTACTTTCATGACACTGATGCGGAAATGTACAACCGCACTTTTGCCACGTGCTAGCAGACCGCGTCAATTATTCTTTTCATTTTAAAAACGTACATTGTACAGTTAATGTAATTATTTTATATTTTATCTATTATTATTATAATCATTTTTGTTGTAGTACATTAGAGAAAATAAAATTAATGTTTTATGATATTTATTTAAAAATTATTTCTTTTCATGAAACATACAATAACAAAACTTTGTTTCATTATATGATTGAATGATTTTTTCATGGCGTGGATGAAAATGAAATGATCAGATCAAACATTTCACAAAAAATAGAATAATAAACAAAAAAAGATTTACTGTTATTTTTTGTGATCTAATTCAAATTATTTCATTATTGGTTTAGTCCAAATAAGTATTTATGAAAGACGTTTTTACTTCACTCATATTATACGAGCGCATTGAACGAAAAAAGGTAAAAAAGTAATTACGATCGAAGTTGCTAATCATGCAAATAGAATAATTAGCAGTGACATCAATAATTACGATAGCAAGTAACATTCTGAAGTGGACATTTTAGGATAAAATTTAATCCAAGCACAACTTATACATATATATGTTTATATTTATATATGTATATATGTTCTGGGATATCTTTACATATAATACATTACATTATAATTTATAATGCTGATCGTTTAATTTCGTATCAATTATTACAGTTATATATAGACATTTCAACATTAACAGTTGATATTTTAACATATGCAATAACGTAAATAGGAGTAAAAGAGCAAACGACGTTCCTATAATTCATCTCCTTATTCAACCTTAACCTAACTAGTAAACCATATACGTACATATAATGTCCAACGACGAATGACCTACTTTTTGATCGATAATATATTTTTGAACTTCCCTTCACCTGACAATAGTGTCATAATGTTGCTGTCTTATTTTTAATTTAACATATCTACATCGGATTAATAATAAAATGTTATCATTTTTGTCTATTAAAATACGTTTATTCACTAAAAACAATACTTGACTGCTCGGAGGTAAAAATCCTACAATTTAGATACACTCGCTAATTATGAAAGTAATGTTATTGTTCATTATTGAATTTTTATCATCATATATAGTTTATTGTTTAATTTCAAAGACGAAAGTTTTTATAATTACACCAAGATATAGAAATCATGAAAAGAATATCGTCATTTTTGATTATATAACAATATGCTAATTATATAATGTCACAATTTTTGTAGTTAAGTAGGGAGAACGTAAATATACCTTCACAATTAAACAAGTTACAATATGATTTCTATGTTTAGGAAAAAAAAAAAAACAAATAAAAAACAAACGAAACAACAATTTAAAAACAAATTTGAAAACTATGAAGAAAGAAGTTGATGCATTTTCATTGGTTCACTGACTCACGAGTTGCATTTGCAAATAATTATTAATGATGAAATATTATTACAATATGAGAGTGTTCAAAGGCTTGAAAATTGTAACAAGATAAAATATCAAATATGAGGAATGATTATTATCACTTTATTACAACATCGTGTTTTTTTTTCGGCTTTGAAAAATTCCTGAAATTTAGTCAATACTCAAGGTTGCAAACAAGATCTTGCGTTATCTTACATATTATTATGTATACACTTTTGTGCATTCGAGGTGAAAGTAGAAAGAGTTACGATGTAGATTCAAAATGTGAAATCACCAAAATTCTGTTAGCAGATTGTAATATACAAGTTTTGAATGAGTCATTATAGAAGATCATTTAGGTGCATCTACCCGACAAGGATTTAATTGTGTTAATTAACTTATTTCTTCATATTTAATCTGATTTTAAAAGTCAAGTATGAGATGTCATAATTAGTGTCATAGAAAAATTCTCAAATAAATATCAATCAAGTATTTTTGGTTATTACTAGTTTATTCTCATATATACAAAACTACAAGTGAACTTTCGAAAATTAGGTCATATTTGTATACATTGATAATGGACAAAAACTCGTCACTCAGTTATCTCCGTAGTTGGTTTTATACGGTACATAAATTAAATATAAAAATCTATGAATTAAAAATATAAATGTATAAATCTTTTGTGTTTATGTCACATAATAAAATTGGTTTCGAATTGTAGGACTTATAGATTACAGTATACATAGAACTGATTCAATTACTTATTGTCCCGCAGTGTAATATAATTTTTACGACTATATCGATTTTTTTACATTTATTTTATACTCAGTAATTTTTTAAAACAGACAATAGAATATTTCTGAAAAGGAACACATGGGTTGGCTGAAACTTTATTATTTTATACTGTAACCCAGTCACCGATCCTAAAATTCCGAAAACAATTTTATTACTTGGTTTTATTCAATTTCTGATATGTTGAATCTGTAACTTATACTTACATACTATATCATAATTATTATTTCATATTCAATGTTCATGAAAATTATTAAGTATGATTATTAATTGTTAATAAAGCAGTATACAATTTCTTCAACGTTTAATTTTACTTCATAACTTTAAAATCGGAACTATGTTGTTTTAAATATAATTTTTATCTAAAGATGACATTAAATCATTTTAAAATGTTTTTAGCGTCTCTATAAACGTGAATTTTTTCGTTTTAAGGGTGACATAATTTCACTTTATCTGCAGTGTAAATTCTCTAACTTTACATCCTTATAAAAAGAGATTGAAAAATACAGCAAAATTTCACTCCAGAATTAAGAGTAAAATTTCACTCCGAGATATTTATGATGCATAAGTAAGTTTATTGTAAAATTAACTGTATCATTCCACAACCTTACTTAATAAAATAAATAAGGGTTTATTTTCGTATTCTTAAAATTCACCACCAACAAAATCACCAATTAAAAGTATAACATTGCAAACAAGAGCATGCGTTATCTTACATATTATTATATGTATACACTTTTGTGCATTCGAGGTGAAAGTAGAAAGAGTTTCCATATAGTTCAGTGTTCCCAGTTTAGGGTGATTTTGGATGATAGTGGTGGAACTTTTACCTATTCTAATCAATGAATAAGCTTCTCCCACTATCGTCGAAAATCACCTAGCGCCGTGACGCCGCGTAACTACCTTTATGATCCATTGTAATTAGTATATCATTGCTGCGTGTTTATACATCAGTTATATATCGCCGCACCAATAAATACTATAACTAATAACAACATTAATAATAATGTACGATCGTATACGTTAGTATTGCATTTTATATCAATTATATTTAATCAAACGAGTAATGAATTATTGATATCGTATATTGCTTTTACGGAATTTAGCAAAATAACATATACTTAATGCTACAATGTAGTACATTACAGTAAAGAATTATTTATTTCGATGTAAATTATCTTGTCCATATTTTACAAGCGTTTATTACCGTTTAGTATACAATGACAGAAAAGCAGTAACAATGGATGCACTACATTATTGGAAAACAATGTTCATAAACGTTCCAGTCCAGAGAAATATTCATCGAGTTCTGAATCTTGACCGAAAATGGTTAGCACGACAATTACTCGCATTGTACCCCACTTCCGGTAAAGAGTGTGAAGATCCACCGCTATGTGGGCAACTGCATTTTTCACGTGCAGTAAGTGCCTGTTGTTGTACCCTCGAAAGACAACGATACGTTCTCTGTTAAAATGTATTCGAAAAAGCATGTAAATTTTCATAATGTCACGTTATTTATTAGGAAGATTAGTGTAATGAGAATATGGCCATCTTCATCAATGGTCTATAACATCGGAGCCTATAACATCGGAGCTATTACGATGTCGTCTTTGAATATTCTTTATTTACGTCAACAATGCCAAAGACCAAACATTTTTTTTTTTTACCAACATAAAAATGTGTATAAAATGTGTATGCACAAGTGTAAAATATAGAATCAAAATGATTACTTTGTAATTACCCTAAAATGCATTTATCTTCCACACATGATGACAGGTGGATTATTGCAACATTTGTCGGGAACAGATGGACTCCGTTATTCTCAAATATGAATACATCACAGATGTATGCTTTTCCAGTCGACATTTATGACGAACACTCTCGCGATCTCTAAAAATTGCTTTTGATTTCAAAGGCGAAGCGCTATATAAGTTATGCAAGCCTCCGGGAACAGGGAGAAAGATTTGTCATTTATGACACATTTTCCTATACTCACATCCTCTCCGATCACTCCAAATACGAACGAAAATATCACATGGAGATACAACGAGAATTGCAGATTCGGATTAATGTGTAGTGAATGAAGTGCGATAGACCTTATTGGATCCTCATAAAATGATTGAAATGTTTTTTTGAAAATGTCGACTCTCTTTCTATCATTCCGTGAATTTAGATTTTTTATAACTAGGGATATTTTGAATATTTATCATTAATGATGATGATTCAGGTAAATGATTATTGAATATTACGTTAGTGCATACTTAATTCATTCAAACTTAGTTGTGACATTCTTTTTCATCTCTGCATTAGTCTCCAGAGCACATATACGATAGATTTTCGAGGTCATTACCATATTGACTTGAAACTTGACGTACACGGAAAGAAAAGTATCGTTGGAACAATAAGTTACCTTCAACTGGAATTACACTATAGCTGACACGACCATTATCTTGATCTATATGACCATCTCCACGGTTGATAAGTATATTATCATTTACAAACTATGTTACAATCGGGATCGAACAGAAGTGAGAGTAGTCACGAGTTCGTCCAGTCAGTGAAGGTGAATACGCAAGACCGTCACAGATATAGGTAGTGAAGTACAAGACGTAGTAGTCTACTGAATGTGAAAAAATATGAAGCGGAAATAACAAAAGCATTTTTGTAATCTGTGGTACGGAACAGCGATATATGGAAAGGTCTCAGGAACTGCTCGACGAACAGATCGTCACAGTTTAAATATGAGATTGGACATAAGGGTGAAATCATGGTCGATAACGAAGGTATATAGAAAGTTAGAGGTTGCTGAATAGACTGGAATTTCGACCAATCACGTTTAGCCACCTTTCGTGAAATTTCGCATGATTGGCGCGCGAAAAAATCATGGCGGTTAACGTTCAAAAGTTTTGAAATCATTCAAAAGTTAATTCTCCGTATTGACAATAAAGAATAAAACATTACACATCTTTCGGTAAAGAGGAATTAAAATTCCTGCTAAAAAAGGTGGATGAAGTTGTTTCATTTGTATATGTGTATATGAACTTTTTCGAAAATAAACAAACATACATTATGCTTTCATATGGCAGTCAATGTCGTGTCATTGGAATGTTTGTCTAAAGCAAAAATATATACTAACCCGTCATCTTCCCAATCTTCTAGATATTTTTCATTGCTCCCACTCGCCAATTGTTCATGAAGAGTTAAAACACCCCGACATATCTATATAAGAAGAACGTTTGTCATAAACTTTGTAATTATACAACAAGGCTTTGTAATTATAATTATTTTAAATGAACAAAAATGACCTGATAGGTTTGTTTATGATCGAGACGAATAATATTATTCGAAATTAATACTCTCCCTTCTTTCGTTCTGTCGATAGTGGATAGTAATTGCAAAATAATGTAAACAATAATCTATTTTTAACCTTTCGGCCTCTTATATAACGGCTAGTACAATATTTCCCATTCCTTCACATACATGAGTCCTTCACATAAATGAAGGGTGAAAAAGAATATTATTCGGTTGATTTTAGAGGAACTAAAAAATACTTCAGACCAGGATAATGTCATCAATGTTCATGGAGCAACGCTTTATAACACTTAATCAAGACTTAATCAAGACTTAGAAGCTCGATGTCAGTTTTTTCATATTGTTTAAAAGACATTAAATATAAATAACAATTTTTAAAGCTGAAATGTTCAAAATATAGCGCTAATTTACTGATATATAAGACAACAAAAATTCGCATATGCAAATTTCCCTTCCTTATTCTCTTCCACTATATCGGAGATAAAAGAACAACCATCAAAGCCTCATATAATTCAGCCCAAAAATTATTTTCGTAGTCGAAGTTGGAAGCCATATGTACCTGTCGTATTATTTTTCGTTTGAGGTCGAAACTTTTATCAACTCGAAAATTAAAAGAAGAATATTTGTGGATTGTTTGAAACTCACGGATCTTATTTAATCATTTATATAACTGTTATTTGAAATATTAGTATTTCAGGGCATTCGAATGCATTGAAATAATTATGAAAAAATGCTATTTCTTTCGTTGGGCAGGAGATATTCCTGCGGCATTTCTACAAGCGTCTATCTTGATTGAATATATAGCATAACACCATTTTAAAACACGACTGTGACTTTATATCCTTTATCGTTATAGAATTTTTATCTAACCTTTGCCGCAGCACTGCCTACACTCATAGAATAGTCTGTGTTGATTATGGAGTAAAATGTATATTGATGTGGACCCGTGTGCCCTTTACCAGGATACCCTGATGAAGTTTTTTTCACTTTTTTCTTATTGTTCCTTCGTTTCACTTTTGACTTACGGCTGAAATTGACAAATTGTAAGTTAACATCGCTCTACTTTCTTTGTTTAAAATTGTCTAAAAAATTTTCCAGAATTTTTTTGATTCCAAAAAACAACTTTTTCGTATGTGGGATTTTACGCGAAATTCCCACATGGGATCCCATATGGGAATTTTCAGTAGGGTTTATGCCTAAATTTAAGAAATTTCAAAATGTGTCTATATAAAACAAAATTCCACTTTCCTACACGTTGTTAAGAATACTTTACTTTTCAACATAACATAATTACTCTAACCTTTCTCTTGATCTAGTAGAAAATATAAGTGTTCATATATATATGCACATGCAGGAAGATCAATCCTATATACAGATAGCCGTATAATGCTTATGTTATTGCATGTGGAAAACATTAAAAGATTGTTATAAAATATTAATGTTTTAACCCCAAAAACTCGATATGAAATTCTGAAATTTGAAGTGATATATATAATGTGAAAATAATAATAATAATAGTAATAATAATAGTAAATAATAATAATAATGAACAGTAACCGATGATTATACATAAAATACGAACATAAACACATTTTCATACGCATGTAAACATAATGGCATGGATATTCATAATATACCTCACATAACCTATATGCATACATATTTCCACCCCATGGTTCATGCTGTAATATTGTACCTAATATTAACCTCTTATTTGTTGCTTTGTCGAAATGTTATTTACACAATTGCACGTATTCAAAAAAATGCCCGTTGCGTTTTACTCACGTAGATTGGTGATGCACATTTTTAAACTCTTCTATTTTTCTGTGTGTTGATAACCACGAACTTGACTTGAATGTTTTCTTCTCATTCAATAGCGGTTTCATTTTTGACATTTTTTATTTCCAAAGTACCATTTTTTTTTATCTATAATGCAGTGCCATTGATACTGCTGTCAATAAATTTTGTAAATTTCGGCCGTTTCTTTCTGTGAACGAGAAACATCATTTCTTTTGTTTAACCATTTCATAAATGTTATAATAATGCAGACACTTTTATATATATACGGCGGGGAACGTGTCGCGTTTCAGAGTCGTAGATATATTTTTTAATAATTCTATTTGTCGTCAAATCAATATATGCGTCGTTTTTCATTATTCGAGAACAAAGCGGTCGAATATTCTCTATTAGGAATATCGACAGATCACAATTTTGAAATGAAATTCGTCATTGTATACACACACACACACACACACGCATATAGGAGCAGCACCGGAATTTCAACGGGTTTAATCGGTTTAATCTTATATGTAAAATCCATATAATCTACTTCGATTTACATTCTCCGCACACTCACGAAAGTCTTTGCCTGACATTTTTTATGTTATTCGAATTAAAAAGAAATTTTTTTTTTTTGAAGCAAAAAAAGTTTTACGAATAGTTATAATATATATATTTATTCCTAAACCATGGAACGATCCACGCAACCGAATGTGT
This sequence comes from Trichopria nigra, assembly GCA_030522945.1. Classification (NCBI taxonomy): domain Eukaryota; kingdom Metazoa; phylum Arthropoda; class Insecta; order Hymenoptera; family Diapriidae; genus Trichopria; species Trichopria nigra. The sequence continues at coordinate 25,241 of JAPYZR010001642.1, forward strand.
GCTACGACCAAAATATAAGCAACCGAAAAAATTTAAGGTCTCATTTTATAAAGCTTAACGCATATACTTTGAAATGCCTGCCTTTGCAAAATCTAATATGGCGGCTCCAATATGGCGCCTGCAAACTCTTAATTTGTATAAAAAAAATATTTAAAAACATACATAAAATTAAAATTTAGACCATGTTTATAGCGGTTTTTATTATTTTAACGTACTATTTCCGACAGTTGACTTGGACTTAGTCATATTCCATCTCCTAATAGAAGAAGAGAAGAATATTATGAAAAATGTAGATTTCTTTTTTCATCTCGTAAATTTTTCCATATTTTTATACCTACTGTTTTTCGAGGCTATAAAAAAATGATAAAAGCTAAATTCTAACGCCGGATTCGTGTTTAGTAGGTCAAATAATTAATCGGAATACATATAAAAAGCACTATAAACATATAGTCTAAATTTTAATTTTAGGTATACGTTTAAAATTTGTTTTTATACAAATTAAGAGTTTATATCTCTATATATATAGAGAGAGAAATTAAGAGAATATAGCCATATATTGGTGCCGCCATATTAGATTTTGCAAAGGCGCTCTGACGCTCTCTAAAGTATATGCGTTAATAAGCTTTAATAAAATGAGCCCTACTCTTATTGTTCAATTTTTTCGGTTGCTCCGTATTTTGGACGTACTACTGATCCTCTGTTGACGTGGATTCGTGGATGGCCCATATATATATTATAGTCCTCAGTAAAAAAATAAAACAAACAAGTACAAAAGTGAAAATAGACATGAGCTCTTTTTGACCCTATTATTATGGTTTTACAGAGATGCCAACAAATTACACCGTCAGTGATATAGGAAACACCTGGAAAAATGAACGCAATCAAATAATATCGATTTTCAGTAGTTAAAGATAACGAGTGAGATAAATTGAAAATGTCCATATATTAAAACTCGCCAAATTCACCGCTATATTTATATACATACATACCTACAGGAAATTCCTTTTATAAATAGTATTATATATCATATACACGCCAGTAAAATGGAATATTCACTGCTGAAGGTAACATATAGCGAATATTGTATTTGAAAAACTCCGAGGATTCTCTAAGATAAACACGACACGGATTTTCTACTGTCGGTAAATTACCTTCAACTGAAACTTGCATCGGTTATGTGTGTATATTTAGACGTACATTACGTGCACGTATCATACTATATCATAAATACATACATATAAATATTGTAATGTATACATCAATTTAAATACGAGTTCGATAATAAAACTATATGTGTATATATGTATATAAATAAAAATTCATTCATAAAAATTTATCCCGCGCGGATTCCAATCATTCCAATGAAGTTAACATGGCGGTATGTATATCTTATCGATATCAACGATATTTGATATTGTGGTGAGAAATATAAGCATCGATAAGATATCCGGCTTTCGATAATCGAAACTCGACGTTGCGATGGCGAGCAACTTCAGTACTGTGTATATTATCGAGAAGTGTTTTTTCAAGTCGCGTTTAGGTTAGGGATGGATAGATTTCATAATTAAAAATTTTCGCTGTGAAACCGAAATGTCATGTGATTGTCCCAAGTTTTTTATTCAAAAGCACCTCGTAAGATTTTTTTTGTTTCATCATTGAATCTTTCGGATAGTTCGACTTTACCGTCGAGAAAGTCGTAAATTCGACGAACTCCTCTCGTATATATACGTTCGATCGGTCGTTGGTTTATATATGTATGCGCGCAGTGTTTTTCTTTCGATTTAATTAACAATACTTGCAATCGGTGATTTTCGAGCAAGTGTAATCGAACGAGTGCCGAAGTGTGTAAACAATGGCAAGTGGTGAAACCGGTATTTCTCATCAATTCGGTGAAAAAGCTAGTTGGAGGCAAAATTTAATCTCCCAACTTCGTGACAGAAACAGATCACAGACTCAGGGCTTCCTCGAACTTATAAGCCTACGTAAGATTGTGATAAAGGATCTGTTGTTTTTTATACAAATATTAAAAATTACATTGTCATTTAGTTTTTCTTTAAGTGTTTTTTCTCTTTCAAATAATTTGGAGTAAGTTTAGAAAAAGTTATACATGATCTTGTATTTTAGATAACCGATTGTTCGAAAGTGCAAATACTTTGAGGGGAGAAAATCTTCAACTTTCGATAGCTAATGAAAAATTGCGATGCGATGTCACGAGTGGTACCAGCGGTACTGGTGGAAATGCAGCCCTCGAAGCACGATTGTTGGCCCAAGCAGAGGAATTGACAATGTTACATAGAAGGAGGGGTGAACATACCCAACAAATTGTTGATTTGAATAAAAAACTACAAGAAATGATGAAAGAGTTTCAGGCGAAAGAATCGAGGTATATTTGTATTTTCTCATATCTTATTTCTTATCTCTGTTTTACAATTTTACCTAGTTGAATTTTCTATTACAGTTTAGCCGAAAGCATTGAGGTTAATGCTAGTCTGAGGCTAGAAATTTCAAGGTATATGACGAAAGAAAAGGAACTTGAAAACATAAATCAGATGTTGAAGGATGAGCATCAAGCCTTGCAACTTGCATTCGCATCATTGGAAGAGAAACTTAGAAAAGCTCAAGTTTGTTTTATATTCAAAATATGTATTTCATAATTGTACTTGAGAATCAGTTTTACATTATTTCTTCAATTTTTAGGAAGAGAATCGTCAGATGGTTGAGCGACTTATAAAGTATAAAGCCAAAGATGCTGATAAAATGAACGAGGAAAATGATAATTTCTTAAAGTAAGTATTTTAGTGAAGAAATCCTAATTATATTTTTTAGGTTTGACCATTGCAGAGCATAAAAGGTGATAATTGCCATGTTTGTGCAAGGCTAATTACGCATTGCGATAGTAGAGTAGGTATAGCAGACGATTGCTGGAGGCTTTCGCTTTCTATTTCCGATTTATGGGTTTTTATTATTAAAGCGAATACTATTGGTGAAGCAATAAAAAGATGTATGCAAAATTAAGTATTTCAGTATCATCTGAAATTATAGTATATCAAAATAATTATGTAACCTGCATGATTAGTTTTAGCAGTAAAACTTTTTGAATGTTTATTAGTAAGCACTTCAGATACTCTTCTGTGCCTCCGCATGAAAATAATTATTTAATTCTATCTTTTCTGTTCTGTAGATATTACAAAACTTATACTGTTATATCACTTCAATAAACTTTAGTTTCATTTGTGAAACTATTAACTGCTCATAAACTACTAACGTAGTATTTGTATTAATTGTAATTGTAGGAACTCAACTAATGGCACATAATTTCATTTAAGTGTATAATTGTTTCATATATTTTATGTAAATACAGCATTGTGAACAGGATGTCTAAAAATGCATTCGAAAGCTTCTTTTTGACATCCTTTAAGGAAATAATTGTTAAATTTGTTACTTTACACTGAATTTCCTCTTTTGTTAATATTGTAACTTGCATTTAGTATTGCGTGTAGTATTTGATTGTGAGGAGTGTTTGTATGAGTCTCGGTAGTTCAGTGTCATTGGCATGACATACACACAGAATACACACGTGACGTTTCCGTAGCTTGCCACTTTGCCACTTCACACGGCTTGACATTTTCATTTCAGTGAGAGTTTTACCAGCCCGACAGGCTTTTTGATGAATACGATTTCAAAGTTTGGGTAAGTTTAACACAGAAAACGAAATGCGCTATACAATCAGTAGAGTCAATTAGTTCTCAGACACTGAATCGCTTTTGGGCTGGCATTGAAAAAGGAATACTCTTTGTTTATAAAAATTCATACGTTTGCCTTGTACATAAGATAGTTGTTTATTTTTTAAATTCTTTAGCATTTTTAATTGCCTAGTGGATATCCATAAGTAACACATAATATTCCTTTGTTGGTAATCCATTACGTAGCTAAATTTTTTATTCATTGCACTATATTTTAAAAATTAACCTATCGCAATGAGTCAGGGAATAATTTAGACTCAGGGATACAATTTGCAGTTTCTGTGTTGTGATTAATTTTTGTGCGATTGATTTAAACTAGCATGTGCATGAGTAATTATTATGTATTAGCATATCAGAAATGAATCGTTTGTAATAATTTTTGATATCCGAGTTGCAAGGGAGAAAATATATCTAAACTGCAAAGGATGGCGCTCTTTTTTTTTAAAGCATTCAACCATTTAAGTCACCTCATTACCATATTAAATATTATTCTCCTTTAAACGCAATGACCTGCATAATATAAATTCTTTATTTTTAGGAAAAGACAAGCCAAAATGCAAAAAGAGTTAGAGGATGCAGCGAGAGATACTCGAACTCTCAGTCCAGACCGTAACAGCTTAAAGGAAGGATTGGTCAGTCTTCCAACATCGGTGCCCACGAAAGTCTTCATCAAGTTTGTACGTTGATGCTCATATAACAGGCTTATTTTTCACTCAATGTACCGCCTCAATCTCTCAACAATTCCATCATCGAACATGCAGAAAGGCTTTCGCTTCGGCTTATGCATTATTCGCGAACGAATCGGTCATTTGCATCAAATGCTTTTGGGTTGGATATATTCGGAAGTACAAACGCTGCCAAGCAGCTTCGTTTTTTATCATTCGGCATGTTATACTTTCTGTAAGGCAAGCTTCATTACAAGGATGGTATGTCAAATGATTCTACGTCAGTATCAAAACTTGGATCAAATGGAAAGTTTTAATCATGTTTCGACACATCTCTTCAACCATTGAATCTCATGAATGTATTGTTAGCTTTATATATATATATATATATATATTATCTTTTATTCTTGTCGTATATATATATTCTAATAAGAGGTCTATGTTTATGTATAATAATTTAAATACTAATCAATTTAAGATTATTGTTATTCTAGTAAGTTATGCACGAAATTAATGTTTTGTGTTCAGTTCACTTTTATCGTATATGATTTGGCGCTAAGTGGTGAATGGAATATTACTGTGTGTAATTTGCAAGAAATCGAATAATGAAGTTTTCAAGTATTTTCTAGAGTATTGACTAACGTTTAAGAAATGTTTATAAATATGTTAAAAAAAAAAAAAAATAATCAAATATTAAAAAAAAATTTGTTATCTCAATTCAAAGTAGATTTAGACACACCATAGTTTGATATTAGATTTCTCATTCCTTTAGTAAAGCACAAATTGAATATGTACTAATTGTTAGTTCATATTCAGTTTATTAGTATATGTCTGAATCCTTTGTCAATTATTCATTGTTGCATGCGTTGAAAAGTAAGTTTGAAAATATGTCGTTGAAATTCAGTAACAGTATGCAGTAGATATATTAAAATTATATTTATTTGTTTATGAAATCTTGGTTGGTTTTATAGTACCAATTTTAAAAAGACGCGGGTCAATTAATACGACACAACAATTTGTCACATCGCCTTCTTTTATAATTTAAATCAAAATTAAGATTGTTCTAACAATTTGATAAAGCTAACTCTCTAAATTTAGAGAACTACTAATGCTGTTAATGCAGACTTAGCGAACATTCGACTACTAAAAGGACTATTCTCGTACTACAAACCACTTCGTTGGTTTTTGACTCCGTTTCAACTGTAAACTTGGAACTTTCAACTGAAAAATGACTGCTTCCTATTTGCTCGAAGTAAAAGAAATGAAATGAAAAGTAAGTATTTTTTTCCTGCCGCTTAAATCTAGCCAATTAGATACTTTCGGTTAATAGTCCAAAGTACAAAATTGATAGTTGGATCGTAGTCAAAAACTAATGAACCGGTTGTTAATCCGTTCTTAGTTCGACCGGTTTGCAAGGGAGATACTACACAATATGACGATTGAATTTCATAACTAAAACCAATCCCTTAAAATATAATAGCATTTAATATTCCTCGCATTAGTGCGAATTGAGTCATCACTTCCTCACAGTTTCACAAGAGTTTGAAAGAAATAGAAGTACACTCAGCGTGCGCTTCTGCAGTAAGTGGAAAATGCTTATTAAATTGAAAATTGTCTATTCCGTCAGTGTTTATTTCACTATTTGTATATGATTAATATTGAGTGACAAATGATGATACAGATAGTATCAAAACAACGAGTAGAGGAATGAATGTCGAAACAGTGTTTTGAACGAATAAAGAAATTGATATCAAAGTTATTATGTAATTAAATATTAATCAAAGAATATTGGAATGAAATTATATAAGATTAATACCATCAATTACATTAATACCATCGATTCCAGGAAATTACTTGGAATTCTGTGATAAGTTCAAGTAATTCTAACTAATTTGAGCCCATTGCACGGAGTAAAGATAAATCTTATCTATGTTTCTCTACGCCAGTCTTAGATTGCAATCGACAAAATAAGATTGATCTGAAATTCGATACATTATTAATTAGTGGAGATTTATTCTTCTGATTCGCTTACCTGTGATTGTATAATTTTTTATTCTATTTATCTCTACGCAAGATTGATATAAAAGCATGATGAGATTACTGTCGTATTTGTAATATTAAAGTAATTACATTGTATTCGATCATATACATATCAATCTACAGATTATATAAGTTCGATGGTAAATATTTTGAAGACGATGGTTAGTTATTTATTGTTTTTAATTTTTTATATTTATAACACAAAGTGTACTTTTTAAAATTTTGTACTTTAGCATGAATTATGCTTTTTTGAAGTTTTCAAATTTTCAATGTTGCTTATATTTGTTGGTGAATTTGTTACGAATATTCTTTTAAAAAATTTTAAGGTTTCCTCAAGCATCTATATTGTGAGATTTCCAAAAAAAAAAAACAAAAAAAAAAAAAATAATAAATACAAATCTTGTCATGCCACGAAATGAAGGTATATACCGTGATTGATGTCGATGACTAATTTCTCGGAAACTGGCAGTTAGATTTGTGTATTTGCCAATTTTCGGTATGGCGCCCCTCGTAAACGACGTAAGTTTGGCATTACTTCATGGCAAGCTGGCAGTCAATCTCACACACGTCCCACCTACAAGCAACAAGTATAAACTTGGCACTCGCAAGCCGTATATACATAAGTTTGACTGCTGTGCAACTATATCACTGTACGTACAGAACGCACTCCATCCATCATGGAGCACCTCTTTCGGGAAGCACTATACATATATAATGGACGACCGAATAGCAAGATCGAATAAAGTCAAAAGTGTACTCTTTAAGAGCTTCTATGCGTCGACTTCTGATTTGCACTTTTCGAACTACGCCGTATATGATGCTCTTTACGAGCATGAGCAAAAAATGAGCTTGGAAGTGGATGCTTATATAGGAGAACTTGAAGAGTACTTTTTCTACTTATTCTCTACAACATTTTATGTGCGCCGATTGGGTGATGGATTGTTTTTTTATTTTCTTAAATGCCATTCTCATGATTGTAACTGAGAAGTGATTGGCTGAAAATAAATTTTTTCTAAATGTGTTTTGTTTTTCTTTTTTTTTTTTTTTTTTTTTTTTTTTTTTTTATTTTTTTTTTTTTTTTTTTTTTTTTTTTTTTTTTAAATTTTTTCTTTTACTTTCTATAGAGTGAAATTTTACTTCATTTTGGAATGAGTCAGAGAATTTACACTGAAGAAAGAATGAAATGCCACTCTTAAAAAGTGAAAATTCACTCTTTTAAAAGTCTCATCTTTTTAAAAATATTTGTAGAGTGAAATTTCACGCTTTAAGAGTGATATTTCACACTGTCTGGAGTTAAATTTCCATCTATTTTAGAGTGAGTTGGAGAATTTACACTCCAGAAAGAGTGAAATGTCATTCTTTAAGAGTGAAAAATCACTCTTTTAAAAGTCTCTTTTAATGTCTCATCTTTTTTGAAAATATTTGTTAGAATGAAAATTGAGGCCGCCTTTTAAAAGAGAGAAATTTCACTCTAAGTAGGAGTGAGTCGCAGAATTTGTACTTCAGAGAGGATGAAATACCATTCTTTAAAAGTAAAAATTCACTTTTTTAATAGTCTCTTTTAAAGTCTCGTCCTTTTTGAAAATATTTGTAGAGTGAAAATTGAGCTGCTCATTTAAAAGAGTGAAATATCACTCTTCAAGAGTAACATTTCTAATCTAATTCTAATGAGTCGGAGCATTTACACTTAAGAAAGAATAAAATTCCACTCCTGAAGAGTAAAAGTCCACTCTATTGAAAGACTCTTTTAAAGTCTCATATTTACAAAAAAAAAAAGTATTTTTAGAATTGAAATTGAGGCCCTCTATTTAAAAGAGTAAAATTTAACTCTAATTTGGAATGAGTAGGAGAATTTACGCTTTAGAAAGAGCGAAAAGTCACTCTTTAATATTGAAAATTCACTATTGCACTATGAATATTAAATATTTACTATTTATATATTTTAATAGTCTCTTTTATAGTATCATTTTTTTCTTTTTTTTTTTTTTTTTTTAAATATTTGTAGAGTGAAAATTGAGACACTTTTTAAAAAGAGTAAGATTTTACTCCATTTTGGAACGAGTCAGAGAATTTACATTTAAGAAAGAATAAAATGCCACTCCTAAGGAATGAAAATTCACTCATTTAAAAGTCGCTTTTATATAGTGGCATCTTTTTTTTAAATATTTGGAGAGTGAAATTTCACTCTATGAAATTTAAGGAGCAGAGTATTTTAAATTCGTATATGTTTACTTGTAGTTTTGCGATTTTCAAATTATTCTTGCAGAATAATTTAGGCAATACATAAATTCAATTTGTAATACTTGTTGTTACATATTTAACAAAGAAATTAAACTATTCTTTTAAAAGAGGGAATTTTCATTTTTTAAGAGTGCCATTTCACCCCGTTCTAAAGTGTAAATTCTCCGACTTACTCCAAAATAGAGTAAAATTTAACTCCATGAAATGTATAGTGTTTAAATTTTTGAACGATCTGTAATTCTTTTTTGAAATTTTTTACAGTTTCAGCAATCAGAAATCGGCTGCTTTGTAGGAGTTGATATTCCTTGTAAAAATATAATTCCTTGTAAATTTAACGTTTGAACGTGACAGTATTGTTTTGTATAATTTAGTGTACTCTTTTTATATACATTTTTATGAAAATGACAATTCTATTAATTGACATTTAACCATAAATGCAATTAAGCTATCGTGTTTTTAACCTGAAACTTGTATGAAGTTAAAATAATAATAACACTTAGTCAACAAGAGAAAATGAAAAATGAAAAATAAAAGAAAACATTAGTCAAAGTTACACGGAAAAAAATTTTCTTTAAATTTTACCATACCAGATGTCATTTGATTTAGAAGAGAATGTCTCATCATGAGAATAATTATCATTACCTGTATTTACCTGTAAAAATTACTACATTTTCAGAATTTTTACTATCTGGTATATAAGCTGTTTTTTTTCTATGGTGAAAAAAACAACAACAATAAAGTCCTGTAATAATAATAATAGTAATAATAATAATAGTAGTGAATTGATACTCCTCATAGTAGTTTCTATTATAAAAAATAGCAATTTTTCTCATGATGAAAGTCGGTTCTCAAAATGCCATCTTGTATAGAAAAATTTCCAAAAATAATTTTCTTAGTGTATTCGCTATCAGATCACGTATAGTTAATAAAAGTAAATTTATTTTCGGCCTCTTGTGGGCATTCATCAGTACTAATACAATCTTTTCCATTATGTCTTATATAATATATAGGATATGTTTATAAACTTTATGGTATACATAGTGCATAATTCTACATATATGAATGCCTGCGCTACAGAAGAAAAGGATTTCAGTAAAAGCACATTTCGAACAAAAAAAATGTCCGCTCTTATATTTTAAATCCTAATTGAATTGGAATATATTATTAATGGATGGCCATTGTCAATTTCACATTAATTAACCAAAAAAAAAAAAGGAAAAATATATTTAAATTTTTTAAAGAACAAACTTATACTCTGTCTCTAAATAAATACGTTGAAATTAATATTGGAATAATTCATTCTGAAATTAATTTATAAAATTATACCGTATAGTATATTTGTAGAATTAAAGAATTAATTCCTAATTGATATCAACATTACTAATTTGTACTTTTAATTAAATTAAAGGAAAATTTCATTTTCATTGAAAATATTTTACCTCAAAACATTATAATCTTATTAACAACAAGAACATAACGTAACGAACAATAAATAATTTTTTTTTTACTTTTTGAATAAATGGTTAGTTATTAAAGATAATTCAGTTTTTGAGGCAAAAGACAGAATGTTTAATGAGCAGTTATAACAAAATTGAAATAATTGTTTGTCAAATAATTTTAAGGGCAACAACAATAATAATAATAAGAAGAAGAATACCCTCTTTTATTTTCTTATAGCAATGATTAAGTACACATTTTTCGGCAAACTGTCATCTCGTCTTAAAGTAAAATTTCACATTTCCAGGGGTGTACATTGTCAATATTTAATTATAAAGAATAAATCATGGTCTACTCCTTTCTAAATTTCTGAAGTAAATACTTTTTAGATAAAGTGTGAAAGTTTTTTATGTATTTATGTTTTTTTATTTAATATCAAAACGGGCCCGAGGTCCTTATTACAATAAGAGAAAATACTTTGGAAAAATTTTACAATTTTGTCTCTCTTAAAGAGTGAAATTTTCATTTTTTGGTAGAGTTGATCCATAAAATGTATTCCGATATTAACTTGAGGAAAGTGCGAGAATGTGCTTTGCATGTAGTCTTATGTGTATTCTTCTTAGAAATTTCCATGTACGATTTCATACCTTTCTGTACGATTTCATAAATTAAAGTATATTATGCTGTCTACATTTTATTGGAGTGAAAATTGTGCCACTATTTCCAGAGTGACATTCAATTCTTAAACGAGTGAAAAACTCGAGCATTAAAAGAGTGGTTCAATTTTACAATTCAAGAAATTACTGAGTAATGCCGAAAAATGGAATAATAACTTATGTTAATTCTGGTGCATTTATTAATTAACAATTTTTTTTTTTAATCTGTTTAGGTCGCCCATGAAGGAGAAGTAAACGCTGTAAGATGGTCGCCTACAGATCGATTACTGGCCACAGGTGGAGCAGACAGAAAGGTCAAATTATGGGACATATCGAAAGGTATAGCCGTTATTTCATTGTAAAATAGCGACAATGGAAATAAAAAAATAAAGTAGACACAAGTCTAATTTTCGTTCATGCGAATATGAAATAATTAAATATTGCTCATGAATCACTTGAATATTTCGTTTCTCGTTTGTTATTACGTAAAACAAACATGACATACGCACTCGGCAATCGATAATGGATTGGAACGATTGACACTCTTTTTCGTAATTTTGGAATCCTTATTTTGTCCATTTCGAATGTTTTCAAATTCAAATATAATTTATCTAAAATATGAATGCACTTCAATCCAATTTTGTAAATGAAAAGTCGCATTCATGAATGTGTAGAATCTGGGAATTTATAAAGCTAAGAATGCCTATCCGATCATTTCGAAAACGCTTGATTCCAAAAGTGAGAAATTCTTATAATTCAAAAATGTAGACAATACATTCAAATGTATTTAACCCTTAAGGTACGTATTCATGGAGATACAGATATCAGATATTTACCCCACTCGCGTATCCAGGATACATAAAATATAGTTCGATCTAACCGAACTTTTAG
>JAPYZR010001643.1:0-20302 GCA_030522945.1 Trichopria nigra
CCCCCCACGCGCCCCCTTCGGGGGCGAAGATAGTATAGGGGATTCCCCGTTGCTTCGCAACGTTTTTCAGGACAGTCCCCAAACTGTACCAAAGATATATATTTGTATGTGTCCCAGTAAACGAAAAGGGATTGAAAGGTATTGGCAAATTCCAAATTGTGCAAAAAAGGGATTCGAAGAAACTAAAGTGAATTCCTTTTAATTCCTTCGAATTCTTTTTTGCACAATTTGGAATGAAAAACATGCAGTGATCGATCGTCAATTCACACGAATAATATGATATCTGGTGAATTTAACAAATGAAATGTAATTAATCCCATTGGCCTTTCAAAGTGATTGGTTATCAATTGGTTAAAAAAAAATTTATTAGAACATGAAAACTTGGATAAAAAATGATTCAGAATTATTTGTTGTAAAAAAATGCCTCTCTATTTTTCCACTTTAATTATTTTCAATCCAAGTTTTAACTTTTCAATATATATAGGATGCACTTTTTTTATATGCGTATATAGGTATGCATATATATATACATATATGTATTTTTACATATGTACAATTAACATGTACCTTAAAGGGAATTTCTGAGAGTGCCCACGATAATAAGAATAACGGTATCATTTTTATTACTATTATTAATTAATTAATAATTTGTTCTGACTTAATGATGTGTTGATTTTTTTAATGAAAGTCTTCGATTAATTTTTATTACGCACGCAGCTAAATGAAAGTAATTTAGGATCTTGAGTAGTAAAAGGTTCATGGTAAATTGTGGCTAATTTTCACTTTTCTTTTGTAAATGTACTAAACATTTACTTCTATTTGCACATTTCAAAGAAACAGAATGACGAACATTATACAAATATATATATACATACATACGCTTTCTAGTTCATTTATATACCAATGACAAAATTTATTTTAATAATTTTTCATAGGAAATTTGAATTTAAAATGCTGATATCATTTTTTAAGCCGATTAAAACCTAATTTCTTTCCATTCGAAAATCGTTTGGAATTAGAAACCATAATGTGATCCTGTTCTATTCTCGGTTTGAAGAACTCACCCGGTATGAACAGAAAGTAGGCAATTAACGCGCGTTTAATTAATTACTTAAACATTATCCAATCACTAATTATAATATATGTAAGTTTTGATAAAATAATTATTTGAATTCGATAAGTCCACTTCGTAACTGTATACAGAATCGGGAAATCTTCACTTTCGATTCTGCATGCGTGAATAACTCATTTTTACAAAATTTGATTTTGTAGCTTAAAGTTTTCTTAAATTGAAAAGTATGCGAATATTCACGGGAAATTGTAATTATTATATAAAAAATCGTATCGATCGATTTTTTAACCAAATTATAGTTTTTACTATAAATATTCAATTTAATTTTTTTTTTTTAATTGAATAAATTCGACCGTAAAATAGAAGAAAAGTAGTTTATTAAATGTCGAGCATGCGTTCAAATTCATGAACAATTGTCAATGTTTATCAACGTCGAGGAATCGTCAGCAATCATCAACCATATGAACATCACGTGTCAACGTATAAAATCTGTACACGAAAACATCGAACAAGGACATCCGCGTGCAAAAACCCGTTACATATTTTCAGTTTCTCTTCAAGTTCGCGGGGGCGTTGTGCAGCGATATATACAACATTACGGTATATATATGGAGGGAGTTACAAATGTTGTCGAGTGGATAAGTCGTCGAAATCCAAGTGAAAGTGAACAAGAAGACGCGTCGATGTGTGTAAACGCGTGCGGAATTCCGCGTTGGGTCGTTGCGTACGAAAAAGTTCCTGCTCCTTAACAAGTTACGTCCCGATGTTAGTTTAAATAAATTTTAATTGGTTTGGTATAGTTTTAATGGAAACATTTATTTTCGATACCCTGACATAAATTTTGAAATTTTTAAGTAATTAAGATTGATTTTTTTTTTTTTTCATTACATACTTTAAGTATTTATAAATGCATTTTTGTTTATTATTATCCGCATGACTATTGCAATTACGTAATTTAATTTCAGTTAAAAACTATACATTATTATCAACAACTGCACGGATCAGATTTGCACGAAAATAGAATATCTCTAGAATTTTTTTGAAATTAAAATTTTTCAAAAAACAAATGACTGAAAATCTGGATGGGAACATTTTTGTGGATGATGGGATAGTTGTTATCGTTTAGATAAAGTGAAATATTGTATTTTTGAAGAAATTTGCTAATCCTTCTATGTAACTTCTCATTACATATCATGTAATTATGTCGGTCGTTTAATTTACTGTATATGCAACTGCACTAATTGATTATGAAGATAGAGGTTATTACATAATTGAATAAATTTTTTTTTTTTTGCAGGATATTCATGATTATCAAATCGTATTGTAATCAATGAAACGATTTAGCGGACCTTAGAGTGTAAAAACATATAACGAATGTTTTTTTGCAGATACTGAAATTTATTATCTTAAAAAGAATTAATGACGTCAGAAAGTGCAATTCACGCATTTATGCAAGGGTTAAATATGTATATGTATCGATATATACCGATCGAAATCGTGAATGTTACGTGAGGTTGCATATATGATGAACTGCATTTAATATATACATATTGGATAAGAAACTCATGTAATCTTTCATTTTTTTACACATAATATGTTGCGATACGATTTAACGATATATGAATAAGTTAATAAATCACTAAAGAATTAGGTACTTCATTAATTTTTGCATATGATTGTATTTATAAAATCTATTTTTAATTTTTAATATATATATATAATGTATGTTTTTGCCTACATCATCACGGAATATAAAAAAGTGAACGTGTTGTTGTCGAATAATTTAGTTTCTGTATATATGATTGAATATAATTTTCATATAAATATTTGTGTATAGGAATTATAAGATCGATATAAGTTTTGGCTGAAGTTGTTTGATTTCAACAACATTGTTAAAATTATATGAAATACGGATTAAGAAATCTCACCTTATGACTTGCTTTAATATGATCTTCAGTTTTGTAAAAATGAGGTGTATATATTATTAGATTACATTATCACTGTAAAAAATATTGAAAATAAATATTATTAGAAAATAAAATAATGAATGTATAAAATTACATTTTCTTTTATTAAAAAAACATATTAAGTTGAAATGTTGAGAAAATTTTAAATTGCTATTTTCATAATGATAAGTAAATGCCTGGTTATTTATTGTAGAAATGTCAAATCTCATATTTGCCATTAATATTTTCCTTGTTGAAAAAGTTTTCTCTTTTTCTTTTTTTTTTCCGTGTTTTGTTCATTGGCCAAGATTTTAACATCATCATAATGAAACACTTTGTATTTCTTGGAGTGAAATTTCACTATATTTTTCTGTTATATAGGGTACATTTAGTCGTTTGAAAACCTCAAATTTATAAAAGAATAACAAGTATCAGTTTTATAAAACTTAAATTTATTGGCCACTTGTAAAACTAAAAGTTCTATTTACATTAAAGTGAATATAAAATATTCAATTTAAAAATGTAGTTATAAAAAAAAATCTTTCTTGTAATATTTTTTTATCATTTAATAGATTAAATTGTTTTGTGAGAAAGTGGAAATGTGTGTATATATACACATATGTGTACTATTATTCGTCCATTTTTCATTGAAAAACTGATTTTATCATGATAAAAACGTTTTTCTATACGGTGGTTCGCGGATGTATGTCGCACTAGTTATACTCGAACTTTTACAACTGGATTGGATTACATTCTATTACATTTGCGCACGGGTGACTTATATATAAGACAAGGCAAGTGCATATAGTGCCGATTCGAGTGAAACTCGCGATTAAAGTTTTCTACACGTTTCGGGGAAATTACGAAAACGGTAGTTTCGTGATCGATCGTTCTGCCAATGACTCCTGACATTTCAATTAAAACACGTCATTAAACGAAATTAAAAATTCGCGACAGCGATGTCATTTATAATTGGGTAGTAAATGAGTCTGCACTTGACGAATCGAGAATGCCGATCAACTGATTCAATGTTATATGCATATGTACTGTCAGTTCAAATGGAAAACTGACTTCTCTTATTTAATGATTTTTATAGATTCACAAATATTTAATTGATTTTTGTTCATTTTGTTTTTTTATTAATATTGCTTTCATTATTTGTTTCCATTTGAGATTTGATATCGACATCATCCTGTCTCAATTTCTCGTCATTTTATGTCTATTAGTAGCGTTTTTTCCAAATTCTTCACTCCTACATGATATATATATATCGTGTGCGAATACCATGTTGCTGAAGTTTGAAATGTTGGACTCTAACGAAAATTATAAAATAGTATTTTTTTTATTCGGTTATGTGTTCTTTGCGAATATAAGAATATAATAATGTTTTTTTCATATTTTGAAGGGGGAAATAACTCTATAACAGAGATGTCTATTTTTTAATGATTTTCCTTGGACTCTAATGCTTCGAACTTTTGGCATTGTGTTATTTCTTGGAATGTCACTTTTTGATTTTTGTCTTGACTGTTTATCGCTGTTACTTATAATTTTTATTGTTGGAAATATGCATTTTGTGTTGTTTTTCGGGCTTGCAATTTCTGTTTTACTTTTTTCTTTTTTTTATGAACATTTTTTTTTTGCCAATCTCCATTCTGTTAATTCTGTTAAATCATATTTCTGTTAGATTTTGTATATATTTTGATAAAGTTTACATATTTTCCGGTGTGCAATTTGGGTATACTTTTACTCAATTATTGTCGCAAAATATGTAAAAGATTCACCAAATGTAATATATGTGTGTGTGTGTGTGTGTGTACATATATGTTTTTATATAAAAACAGTATTTTAAAAAATGTTTATCCAAAAATCAAAATATATATTTGGTATGTATTCAACAAAAATACATTGTAAGGCAATAAATGAAAATGATACAAACATAATTTATATGAATTACGAAATAAAAAAAAAATTATTCATGCTTGAATAAAATTTGTACGATCGGAAATCGTGTTTTATTCATGGTGAAAATAAAAATAAAGAAAAAAACACGCATCATCGCGTGATATCGTGTAATTTGAAGCGTTCTTAACATTTTCTTTCAATCAGTCGGCACATTCATATCGCGAAAGTTTTACGATCTTATCCGTGGGCTTCTTTCGTAATGACCTGGCCCACGCCGAAATCTCTACAAGCGAAATTATTCTCAGCAGAACCTCAATCAGACAAAAGGATTTTATTATACCGACTCTTCCACAGGTGTCATAATGCATTGCTGTATTGAATTTCGACCACTGTATAGGTCTACTCTTTTCTATTCAGATATCTTTTGTTTAATCTCATTTTATATGTTCGAATCATGAAGATCAAATGAAACGAATTATTGAAAATAAATTATACGTTAAACTTGAAAATAAAAGAAATATAATACAATAATATTATAAATAAAAA
Source organism: Trichopria nigra (assembly GCA_030522945.1). Taxonomy (NCBI): domain Eukaryota; kingdom Metazoa; phylum Arthropoda; class Insecta; order Hymenoptera; family Diapriidae; genus Trichopria; species Trichopria nigra. The sequence goes on from JAPYZR010001643.1 coordinate 5,467, forward strand.
CTTGATCTATAACAGTTGAAATAAGAGTCTAAAGTAGAACAGTTACTCGATCTAACATCGCAAGAAGAAAAGTGCAAATTATAAATGATCTTCTTTTGAAGAGTGAATCAATTTTTATTCTTTATAAGAGTGAAATTTCACTCCGAGAAATTTTCTTTTAATTTATTGAAAAAAAAAACAACAATTCTAAAAAAAAGAATGTTCACAATTTTGTAACGAACTAATTGATAATAATTACATGATAATAAAAGAACAAAAAAAAAATATTGAAATTAAAAAATGTTGACAATCATTTGTTTTTGAAGAAACTATATTTAAACGAGTTTGGGCTATGTCGTATTTATGTCAAATTTGAATTCAAACATTACATTTTGTTTAGTACACCATTAGACAACAAAATTTTAACAATAATATTTTCGAAAATGTTTATTAACTACGATTTTAAGATTGTTTATATATTTTTTTTTTTTTCAGCTACATGTTCAATTCTGGCTATTTTTATAATTATTGAAAACTTTCGTTAGGTATCATATTTCAAGCTTTTCACGAATAGTTTATTCAATTCCCTTCAATTCTTTTGATATCCATTGATTTTTATCAAATGTATATATGTTTAGTCGTATTAAAATTTAGTTTAGTTTTAGCAAAACTGCCTTTATACATATGCACCTTTTCAAACTCTACTAATTTTTAAATAAAATTAAAAATTTCTAATTCTAATTAAGAATTTTAATTTCTAAAATTGAAATATTTTTCCATCTAATCTTATTTGAACTAATTTAAATCTATTCCAATGAAATTATTTCGTATTTTCATTGGCAGATTTTTTACGACTCCAAATACTGTAATAACTGCGTATAACTGAAAATTTATAGTTTCCGTCATGCAACATCGACCACTGCACATAATCGATACACCTTTCATTGCGCTCGTGCCGTTAAATTTCGTCACTTTACAGAATACTTATGCATACTAAAAGAGGAAAAAATTTGGATATTTTCCCTATACATATATATACCTTTCCTTCCTATATATACCCATCGTCATCTTCACGAAAGTTACCGTCCACGTGCAACTCACCAGAGATTTTGCAATGGCCTCGACGATTGCATCGATCAATTTGAAAAGGGTAGTATACCTTTGCCATTTTCGTCATTTTCATAAAGAACTCGTTTTGGAATGTCTCGCGAAAAAGTTGCCGCATTTGTACGTGTCCCAGACACGTCGCGCAAATCACGACCATGTTTATATTTATTTAACCAGGAAGTTTCTAGCGCAATATCGCAATCGCTGAAAAGTTTACGTCCATTTCGTCTCCAAGTGGAGTGAACCCAAGATTAACAGAATGCATTGAGAGAAGTCTTGTCTCAAGCCTCGGGGCCATATAAGAGCACTTTGCCGAGTTTAACCGGCGCTTTCACTAGTCCGCAAAACTTTTTAACTATATGTATATAGCTACGAGAAGAGAGTTCTAAAGTGAAGGAGGAAATTTGAGAGTCGGAATTAGGAAAGGAGACGAGGTGGCCGCGATGTCGTTGGATCAGTTTTATTTCGTTCAAGAATCAAGTGGGTCAAGTTTAAGCGCAAAGCGCGTATATATATATATATATATATATATATTTCGATTATGTATATACGCGACGATATCCGGTATATGGATATAATCTTTCGTCAGGAGCCATCGTCGCATTTATTGTGACCGGCCTGATCGAAGGCCCCTCGAGAATGACCCGACCATTGGACTTTTACTGTCGATTTCTTTTTTGAATTTGTTTGTTTATATTTAAGGAGATTGTCATCCGTGATACCGAATTATATGATCCTGTAAATTAGTGAAAGGGGCAGTAGAAATGCCTATTTATAGACTGTCTTACTTTTGGCACTTGCAGAAAAAGTACATTGATTATAGGCCCAATATCAACTGTTCTTTTTATGCATTAAGACCTTTTGTTATATTACTTTTGTCGATTTCGTCGATTATGGACATTTTTTGGTGGAAATCTATTCGACCGATTTTGAAATTTAACCGCTCATTGTCTTCGTTCGTTTGTGGACAATATGAATATATTTTCTTTTCTTGTCTTATTTTGTCGAAGCGAAATTTGGTCGAAGGTATGATTAAACACATGAAAATGAAAGTCGAAATTTCCGACATGCTGTACATATACGCGCTGTAACCCAAATAGGAGGCCGAAGGCCTCTAGTTTATTTACATTTATTTATATTTATTTTTATTTAATTATGGAATTTTCAATATAGATTCTATCATATACTGATATACATTTTTTTACGATTCGTCCAGGTTTTAAAACAACATAGCTCATTCCATTTTTTTTTTTTAAATTATTTGTAATCATATTCAAGCTAAAAATATGATAGTAGGCCGTAAATGGCATTATTTAATTGCAATCATAACAAATCATTTACGTAAAAGGTAAAATTTATGGAATTTCAAAATCATCGCGACCGACTCAAGTCTAATCGCGGCATGCCCGCCAATAAGCGAAATACCGTATAATGATTTAGAATTTCGCAATATTTTTCTAAGATATGACAATGGAACCCGCGGTTTTTGCGGGTGAGAGGCCTATATTGCAGCGGTTTCCTAATTTCCTCGTTAATTAGAGATGACTGTTTCTGTCACTCTAATTTACGTACTGATTTATTTGCGATGTTTCTTATTAATTCATCCGGCATTTTAATTGTCTTGGATATATAGGAGTGACAATATGGTTTAACATTTGACCGGTTGTTATATGATCGGGATTCTATTAATAAACGTATACATGTGGCTGGTTTCGCGGTTTATGATTTTGTTTTGTTAAGGAATGTTCTTTGTAATCGATCATAATTATGCAATTACAATTTTATTGTGCTGGTTGTAACAATGAAAAATTACATAATTTTTATGTTTACCTTCAAACCACAATTTTCTTGTTTGCATGTAATTTTTTGTTGTGTGTCAGTAACATTGTTGTTATTCATAAAGATATTCTTTTTTTTTTTAATTCTTAGAGGGAGTGTGTTACTCTACGAAATGTAACTGTGACTACGATAAATTACGCGCAATTCTGATGCGTGTAATGTGTATTATTTATTGCCATTATTTCGAAAGATTTTACATTTCCAGTCTTTTTTGAGATGTTCCGATTACGACCACCAGATGGATGTGCAATCCAAAAGTAAAACGGCATTGTCAAATTTATATATAACGTTTTTTTTTGTAAAATTGATCTAAGGATCAATAAGATTTCGTTGGATCAATTCAAATCTCATTTTAATAAAAAATAATGTCAGTATAGTAAGTAACGAGAAAAAATAAAAAAATTATTGAATTTATAGTGGTTAATCTTTTTCATTTATTTTTTAGATTGTCATAATATTTTAAAATAATATTCTAATATATTTCTTTCAAATATATTTATTTTTAAACATTAACTTTGAAGCCTTTATCTGCCAATGTCTCGAACTAATCTGCCTTTCCTCTCTCTCTCTCTCTCTCTCTCTGAGATGAAATTATATTTAGTTCGTTGTAATGAAAACAGTGAAAGTTTTAGAGGGTCTTGTTTTAATTAAGTCAGACTTAAAGAATTTAAAATATTGAATCAAGTAGGTAATTGGAAAATCTCATTAAGCCCTGAACATGCACTATACTGGTGCATATAATAACAGAGCATAAAAATACATGCAGTACAAGCATTTGCACTATCCATACGTTATCACGTCATATTATATCGCATATCATATTATTTATAATAGTCATAGATGTGATACCACTTAAAAAAAATAAAAACTATAATAGCAGTATTGGAAAGAGTATCGGGACATCGTCGTACCAACCACGAGAAATGAAAAATTTATCCAGGGAAACTTTTCCCCGCATACTCAATATCCCGCTTTCTCAATGAGTATAAATGGAATAATTGTAATCCAATTTATCAGGAAACATGTACCTAATCGACCGTCGTGTTAAAACAGTTAATTAAATTGAAATAACAATTTAAAATACTTTCAAGCTTCATTAAATATCGAAGAGCATTATCGTAATAATAAAGAAAAAAAAAGACTCTAATTGCTTGAAATAGTGCTCAGTAAACGTAAAAAGTAGGTGAAAAAGTTCGCTTAAAAAATTACCTAATTGAAGGAAGCATCCTCTTTTACGGTCAGACGTCTCCTTGTTTAGAAACCGCGTTTTATAAGGCGCTCGAGCACGCCCCGCATAATTCGCACACGATTCTTACGCAGGCATATAGTCGTAAACGCGACTTGCATTCTATATTATTATATATACGCGTTAGAGCAAAGTCGAATTACTGTTATTTTTATTTGTCGGTCTTTCGCTATATAAGCGCCGCTTTTTATTTCACCTGCGCACTTGATATTTGAAACAGCCCATAAAAGTAGGAGTTGCGATGTCTTCGAACTTGACAGTTCGCTAGAAATATTTCTAATATTTTAGACGATTTTGAACGAATCACATTCTTTTTGTATGACAAACTTGACGAATTGAATTCGATTCAATACATAAAATTTTTCGTACGATTTCATTTTGTTGCTTTAAAACGATAAGTTCGTTGTAAACTGATATCAAAGTAAAAGATTTATTTAATATAAGAAAAATTATTTTAAATCTATTAATAATAAAATTGGAATATGACTTATTTTTACGTAAGTAGATATTTTTTTAATTTGTAAAAATAGATATTTATATAGAGAGAATAGCAAGACACTCTCTCTTAAAATGGATTTTAGCCTTGGATTACCTCTTCATTGAACAATAAAATAAGTTGGATGCACCTTGAAAAAGTGATATTAATTTTTGAAAGTTTAACGGTTCAGTCATCAGAAGGTAAAATTGCAAACTTGTGGAATTAAACAAATTCATTTTTTTACTATCAGTGACAAAAGTCTACAATAAAGAAATTATAAGAACCATCGAAGAAAATATAAATAAGGTAACAGATAAAGAGTATCAACGAAAATGAATTCGAAATATTTATTATTATCCCTAGCAGAATTTAATCGTGGGGCTGTATCGATTCTGTCTAGATTACCAAGAATATAAATATTGGTTCTAGACTGGAAAACTATGTAGCTCCAATATCCGCAGGTAGACGCATAGTGTATATGGGGCCATGATATAACAATCTATGTCCATGATCTAAACAGAATCTGTCTAGTTTTCATCTAGGAAAAGCTTTTTTATTCTAACCTAACAAAAATTTGCTATAAACATAATCATATCCCTGGTAGAAATTAATCGTGGCATTCCGTTTTATTGTAAAGGCCCTATATATTAATTTTTTATTCAAATTGTTTAAGACAATTAGATTTATTCAGTCAGATTTATTGGAAATTATTATTAAAAATTAAACTATGAAATTATTTGAATATTTTTTCAGCAGAAATGATGGAAGGTCTATTACAAACCTATCACTGTATAGTGACAGACGACTTGAATGCAGTTTGCGTTTATACCGCGCGTTGACAACGAAATTACGTCAATTTTAAAATTATGATCAACTCGCGTATAATTTACAGAGTAACGGAACATTGATCTCATTTTCCAATTATGATAATATTTTTATTATAAAAAGCACGTTTTCAGATATTATCAGAAAATTTGATACAAAATTGGGACGTACACTAGAAAGCAACTTACGTAATTATTACTTTCAATGTAGTCATAAACGTTACTTATATTTTCAAGTAAATTATATACATTACAATACAATAGTACAAGATACAATGAAATTGATTTGTTTACATTTATAAAGTATATATTTGTAATATATATCAATAATTTGTTTGACATTTGCTTTTATACGTTTGTAAAACTTTAAATTTCATGGTTTAAAGATTCGCGTATTTTCCTTTATGGTTTTCGTATTATGTCCATCGACTACCGTGTATATACATAATGAAAATATAATACTATTATACTATTATCGATTAACAAATTGGAAATATTTACAGCGAGTGAAAAATATTCATGATGGGTGTATATATGCGTAATTTTTTTAGTTGACATTAATATTAATTTATTATCTATATATATATATATATATACATATAGATTAACTATTATTACACTTTTCCATGTGCGCGTTGGTACTACATCGAATAAATTATGTCTGCGCCTATCCGTCGAGTATAAATTGAGTAATAACAGTCGACTCACTACTTTATAATATTGGCACATGATAATTGCAAGTGACTTTCAATAAAGTCGAGGAGAACGACTGGATTCTCGTGATTTCGAATATATATAATTGTCTCGGCAAATCGGAAACTCAATTTCTGCCATAGGTCGCATTTTCGACCTATGGCAGAGTCCTGCGAAATGGCATAGGATTCAATAGAATCGAGATAAGGATCGCGTAATTAATTAATCGAATGTCTTCGTCCGCACCTACGCGTGCGATTTATCAACGGGAAGGTAAATCAAAGTCGCGATTTCTGTGTACGTATGCTTGCGCGAGTGCGGTTTGCATTTTGCTCTGAGAATCCATGATAAAGTACTTTCCCATGCTCGTCTCCCCAAATGGTATTGTAAAAGACGCTGCGCGCTATAGAGAGATGCTTAATTTAACAAGTATTTATAAGTCGACAATTTTCCATCATATTCCCTCCAGTGGTATATACGTAACCGAAAGAAAGTGAATTCCGTATTTTTCCCCTGTGAATGAACGCGGTGAAAAAATTATGAATTTTGTAATAATTTTTTGTTTTTTTAATTCGTCTTACCTGAATGTTATTTATACACGACAATTTTCACTCGCAGAACTGAGACTTTTCGATCAATTTTTCAGAAATTTATTCGTTCGTTATACAATTTATAAAAAAGTCAAATAAATATTCAGCCAGGTGTCAATTAATTGTGAAACAGTTTGTAAAATCAAGCATTGTATGTCTCCTGCAAAATTTATCTACGATTGATCGAGATTCAAAACAGATCCATTAAGGTACTTCAGGTCTACGATCTGCCTGTGACGTTGCATTCAGATTCATTTTCAACGGTAACTATATTGTGATTGAGTAACGAATGAAACGATTTTCACTTTTGTAATGTGGGTTGGGATTATTTTCATAACTCCGATATGCCTTTAAAAATTGACAAGCCCACACTGCTAACGTTGGCGTTTAATCAGACGAAAAGTGGACAATGCAAACATTAAATGCAGGCTTGGTTGGGCTACGTTTCAATACGTTATAATAATATGTTGGAGAAAAATGTGAAAATCATTCATTCATAATTTCAATTTTGTCGTTGTAGTATTTTTGAGGAGATAAAAGATGACATTTTTTATTTTAATAATTTGTATTTTAGGAAAAATATTGATTTAACAACATTTTTCTATATATGATTTAACTTTTTATGGATTAGCTATAAATGTGAACATTTTTTTAATGAAGATACTGTCTCGCATATTGGTTTATTTTCTCGAAAATAATGAGAGAAATTTAAAAAACAAAAGAGCACGGAAAATACCATTCTATGGTTGTATCAACAATAGAGATGATTGCTTCAACCATGTGAATGATTGTGTCAACTATAGCATGGTTGGTCCAACAATACTTTTTTTTTTTCAGGGAGAATATAGTCAGTTTTTTCTTAATAAAAAATAATATTTCTGTAATTGAAAATATTTTTTGCAATAGATAAATTTAATTTTGTAAAAAAATAAATCATTTTGACTTTCGGGTCCTGAATTTTGTGAAACGAGATTCCGAAGTTTTTGAAAATCTTATTCTAAAAAAAATAGAAATTAATTTGCAAAATTTCCGTCTAAAAAGTTATTTCAGTTAAATATTTTTTATAAAGCACACATTTTTTTTTAAATATCATCGCTTATTTAACAATACTATCAACAATAAAATTGCAATACATGAAAGTGTGATTAAATATTTTTCACCAGATCTTATGCAAACAGGGATAAAATTACTTTAAGGTCGTTGTGTGATTTTGTCAACATTATTTTACGGAAGTGTTCTTTATGAAAACTTTGTAAATTCAAAGTAAATTAAAATTAACATTATATGCATTTTTTTTTAATTCTCCGTCAAAATTGTCAGTATTTAACTTTGGAGTAGTGAGCTATATAATATAGCTGTATGGAAATTACCATCGAAAAAAATCGTTCTGATGCCGTCGTGTATGTAGTTTTACAATAATTAACGGTAATTATAACATGTTACATAATTACAAGTAACACGAACATTTGACGCTTATTATAGGTATTAGGCTTAAGATAAATTACTGCAATTAACATTTCTTTGGGTACAGAACTTGAACTTGACCAGATGCGAATAAAGCTTTCCTTGTACAAATTGTGGAAATTACTATATTTAGTTCTTTCATTTTTTTAGACTCTTAATTCTTGTATTTTACTTATGTATGTTTTTTATCATCGTTTATTAATTTGTATCTTGTTTAATACTTTCTTATTTCTTATATGTAGAAATCATGATAAAAAAAAAACATTTACAGTTTAAAATATCTTTTTAATAACATTATAATTTCACTTTTTAAAAACAAATTCCAGTTTATGGAGAATTCTATATAATTATATAAAACGCAAAAAAATCAATAAAACTATATAACAGAAAGATATTGATCAATAACTTTCTGTTTTTCATGAATGTAAAACGTTTGAATAGTAAAATTACTATTCTTAATTTTTTTTTTTATTTATATACGCATTTATTTAAGTATTTATTTTACTATTATTAATCGTGCTCTTTCGACTTACGGGATCAAAATTGCGTCTCCATGCCTTAGAAAGACAACATGGCCCATTTTATTTGAAAAAGTTCCGAAAAATTGGAAATATTTTGTTTTTAATTAATTTAGTTCAAGTTATATTTAGTTTACCATTTTAAACTGTGTCAATTTCAAATTATACCCAGTCAACCAAAATGTAAGAATTATGTAATATAATATATGATTAATGTTATATATATTATTGTAAGAAATAACCATGATATATTTGGTACATGATTGTTACTTTTTGTGTATTTTTTCTATATATTTTGGATACAAATTTACATTGTTTACTAACACAATACTTATATGTAATTTTTAGTATCTTCTTAATGATCATTATTTTGTCATCTAATTGCTAATTAACAGGCCCTGCATCTGAATCTCAAGAATCATCACGATTTGGTACGTCAATAATTTTGTCATATGATTATTAAGAGGATCGTAAAATTCAGGACGTTCGTGACTACTAGCAGAACTTATTTTTTGTTTTGGAGGTACATCATACGATTTTACCTTTTATTTTCATATATGATACAGACAAAATTAGAATTATAAAGAAAAAATAAAACATTATATTATTCGAAATTTTCAATTTCCGCCATTTTTAAAAGCGATAACTAAATAGGGTTAAACAAACATTTTTCTCGACCTTTGTCCATACTCTTGAATGGATTGTTATTCATTTTTTCGTACTTCATTGTATCCTATCCCTTTAGTGGGTTCTTGTGGAGTTTTTTTACCTTTCTTTGATACAGTATATAAATGATACCGTGTATAAAATTGTATTCAAGCACTTCATACTTCGAAAACGGAAATTTCTTACTTGAAGAAAATAATGGAAAATATTATTTTCACAATTTCTATGAAGAGTATAGCAGTCAATTTTATAAAAATGTCAGCACCTCGCTAAACGTGACATGAGATTTCGAAATTCGATTGTCCTAAACAGACATAACTTTCGACATGAGTAGCTCAATTTTCATTCGAAATAGTAAGACATTTCAAGCCTTGAAATTGAGTAAGCGCAGTAGGTTCCATCCAATTTTATAATGTATATAATACAATTATGAAATCACACCAATAATGTAAATTAAAGCGGTTTAGTGTAGAATAAATAGAAAAATTCAAAACATTTTTCTAAGATACATTCGTAAATCAAAGGATAAGAATAGCTGAAGATATTCTGAAGTTCAATTTTAGAAAAAAATTACTGAATAAATATCTTAAATTTTTATTTCATATTTTTTTTTATTACGATCAGACTTATTATAAAAAAATATATAAACGCATATTGCACATATATGCACCTGAACTAATATTACTGAGGCGAATCATATAATTTTTATTTTTAAACAGCGACGGCTACAAAAACATCATCATTATATGTATGTATATCAGATACTTTTATATTTGTTACTTATTAGACATTCGTACCTATACCTCAGACTTCAAATTAGCATTAAAAGTGAAAGCAGCAATCCTTAAAATTTTAAGTATCTTATAATGACTCTACGAAATTCTCGGGTAATTTTAATTGTTTGAGGGTATGAAAAACTATGGTTCCATAATGAAAGTGCCTTATACAATATACGTAATAACAATAAAGAAAGATCACTATTTCCGAAAACTCGTAATTATCAGGTCTGCTATAGACGTTAATAACAATAATAATATAATAATTTTAATGTAATTCTCCATTTATATATACTAACAGTGTTTTCGTAAAATCTTTTATGTAATTTATGTAATAATATTCCTATACTCTTTTTAATCGTCATTTTTATTTTCACGATGCGTCAATGAGGGGTAATAACAATACGATTTTCACGACGCGATAGAAACCTTACTTTATTCTTACATAAGTGTAAAATAAATCTTGTTTTCACTTATATAATTTTTTTTTAACCGTGCCTATAAAGTTGCCTATTACCATGAATATTCTCCTTTTTTTCCGTTGATATATATTTGCGATTAAATGAGTAAACCTTTTTTCTGCGCGTCATGTGACCTGAAGCTATATCCCGTATATATACTCTGCTGTCGTATGTTATCACTCAATCAATACAGCATTTACGATCGATCATCAGCACAATATTTACGTATTTTCTCTTTCAGGAATTCATATTAGAAAAAAGTAGCATAAAAAATTTGATCGCTTATTATTATTATAAGAGAGACTTAAGCAGTCGTCGACTTTAAGATATAATTCCGATGAAAAGTTAATTAGGATTTTTAAATGAAAATTTGTATAATTAACGGTTTTGGGAACGACTATTAAAAATTGTTGTCAGTTAATTACTTTAATTATTTGCTCGCTCCTTTTGCAGAATATGATGAGAAGTTTCACTTATTACAATCTGCGGGAAATTAATATACAATGCTGAAATACATAATCAACATGCGATTAGTCCAGATACAATCTCAATCATGCGTATATGATCGGGAGTGGATATAGTATGATATAAAAAAAATATATATATAATATATCCGACAACTGGTTAATAATTAACGAATGTGTTGATTATATTTGCATAATTTCGCAAGTAAAATGTCGTAACAAAAATTTGATCCAATTATTGCTACTTTAATTATATAGCTGATTATTTTCAGTTGGCCTTTGCGTTCTATTTAAATGCATTATGATGAGGGGCCATCCTCGAACATGTAGTATATGAAAAACAAAATTTTGCATGGTAGTTTTTGTTGGACACCATTTTATATATATATCGATTATATTATAGATAATACATTATCTTTTCTCAATCTCCTTTAGATCTTTTCAGTGACGCCTTTTACATGGGGTATTGAAGAAGACCAGATTCATACCTGATGAATTATAAGATTATTAATGAATTTTTTAAACTATTCGTTAATAATTCCTTAAAATGATAAAAATTTTCTAATGAAGTTTGTCTGACGATATTTAAGTTTTTCTGTCTAAATCTTATTTCTTATAATTTGAAAGCTCTATCTTTAAAGCTGAAAATCACACTAATTTTATATTGCAACGGATGATTAGAAGTAAAATGTAAATATCAAACTGACCAAGTCTCTTTGAACTTCCGGGTTAATAAATCCATTATTTCTTCTCCCATAGTAAACGAAAAAGACTTCAAAGTCAAGAATCCGAATTCAGGGTTGTATATATATATATATATATATATATATATTGATGAATTCCTTCTAATTCCTTAACAATGACGTGAATAGAAAAGAATTCACGTGTAAGTTTCTGAATTCGAATTCTCGACGTTTTCGTTTGCTTTTTATTACCTAATAATCAACATATCCATAAAAAACGAAAACGATCGCTTTTTTTTTAAATTTACTGTGTAAATTAAAGATTCCGTTATTGAATCTTTTGATTTTGTTTTTTGATTGCAGACAATCTATACATCGTAAGTATTAAGGATATCTTGTTTACTCAAAGAATTGGCTAACGAAATATCATTTACTCATCGAATATAAAAAGACAATTTAAAATGTAGTTTCCGAATAAGTATATTTTCTAAAAACTCCATTACTATGTTAGAAACACACTTTGTATTACCACTATATTAAATCGAATTTAAATTCTGCCATTCGAGAAAATGTAAAAAATTTTGAAAATTTGCGTTATTTCCCACATAAGAATAATGATATTCTGTTTTTAAATTTTATTTTCAAAATAAATTGTTTTTCAGGCCGCATGAAATTTTTTTTATTCCTATTTGATAGTGATTTGCTTGACAGACTAATTTTGCTGTAAATTATACTTTCTTCGGGAAGAAATTAGCGATATTTCACCGGTTACTTTCTCCACTGATGTGGTTCCGAGTTATATGTTGCGTTATAAAAATTACAAGTAAATCAGGCGCATTGTGCGGTTATGCTAATGCGACCGCGCTAGTTTACGGAAGTTTATTTTTGTTTAGTGCGACGGATTCCACATCTACGTGCTCTATGTGTAACATTTTAGTATACACTTCGAATCTTAATTCAGAGAAGAAAAAGTAATGTTTCTTTAATATTTATACACATATCCTTTTATGCAACACAAATTAATTTCTGTTGGGTCTTATAGAGTGACACCTCGATTGAAAGGAATTGAAAGAAACTCATTTGAGAAATAAGTGACGATTAATCTGTCATTCAAAATAATTGAATTTTTCTTTCATTCACATAATCTTATAATTCCTATATAGATGCCGGAATGTATATATATATATATATGTCTCCAGAGGTTACGGTCATGCACAGAATTAAAGGTCGTTGTCGAAAGAAATTTTGGCCAAGGCCAAGGATAGTGAAACGATGAAGGCGAAGTTCGAGATCGAACTAGAAACTAAGCCGTATTGCGGTCCAGTGGTTGGCCGTGATCTTAGTACACGAGATTGACCAAGAATCCCGTCATTCGGCGGCGAATGACCGGTTTTAAAATATTCCTATATCTTGACCATTTTGCATATATGTCTATTCGCATGAACTGGTCACTCGTGGTTTCGTGTAGTCAAGCACCACGATACTATTCCAAATATATACGCACGTAAACAGTTTGAAACCGTTTAAAACTGTCCTATATATATATATATTGCATTTCAATTATGCGCTTCATTCACTACAAATGAAACTCGTATATCGCCATAGTCAGGACTTTTTAATAACTACTCTACTGGAGCACGAACCTAGTCGTGTGTCATTATCTAATTAATCAAATACCGGTCATTTCTGGTGAAGTCGGCCGAAACTCGACGTTATATTCGCATGAAGCATTTTTTTTTTAAATGCTTTATTGTACTGTTTTATAATAGAGTTATATACACTTTGATTGACTTCCCCGCCGAAAAGGGCGTAAATCATAATGTCATGATTTTTTGTGTGAGATTCCTTGACTATTTTTTTTTTACAAATAAAATTGTTATTTGGTTGACTGTATATTGACGTGATTACCTTTTTTCATGAAAAATCGTAGATGAAGTAAAATATGTAACGTAGCGCAGTGTTGCATATATATATTTTTTTTAAAAGGACATAACCACTCTTACGACAAGTTGAGAATTGATTACACAAAAATTGAATTCTTATACTTGACAGTCTCTGTTTAAAAGATTTAAGAAATGTTCAATAAAGATTTAATAAAATTTTACTTTTTATTGGTTTATCGACATAATCATTGCTGGCAGATCTGATTCTGAATATGATTGCTTAGTACATTTCATATTCATCGCCAACAATTTCTTCAAAAGAATGATCAGCTTCTCTCGGGATTCGTGGTACTTGCATAATTCCCGGATGCCGATCGTGGGTAGGTACTTGTTCTGGATACATGTACTCGGATCCTGGTCCATACCACACATTTTCGTTATCGTATAATTCCTCCTCTTGTTCGACTTCAGCAGTAGGCTCACGCTTCCAGCGGAAGGTTCCTTGGACACCTACATTCGTGTTCCATCTCTGTCCGCCAGTTTTGCTGGCACCAGCACCAACGGAGATGTGTCCATTTTTATTTTCGAAGATTTTCTGTTCCAAGTTGATATTGGTTGATGGGCGTTGTCCAGATTGCTTCTCGTGAGTGGCGGTAATGGAACCTCCGGTTTCAGGGCTTGGTTCACGTTTCAGTCGATGAGATGGTGGTCGAGTAGGTGGAGGTAAACGGTTCTAAAAAAAATGCATATCCTCAATAAATATATTACAGAGTACAAAATATTAAATAAACATCAATATATTCAGTAATTAATAAATATGAAAATTCACATATATATGTACACAAAAAAAATATGATTGTTAAGAAAATCAAACTGTACTTGGCGCGACCATGTCTAACTATTACATAGGTAATAGTTGGTACACCCATAGTATGATTACGGTAACAATACTTTATGTTCGGTGTTTATGTACATATACTCATACTGTATACATGTATATCATTTTTGTTGTGTTACTTACGATGAATTTTCCGTCCGGTCGAATTTGAGCCGATGATACTAGAGTTCCCAAGTAACACAATAAGCTACAAAGCAGCTGCCGTGACGTCTTTGTAGCAACAAACCGTAGCATTTTAGTCTTCGTAGCAGCCGCTGTAGCGCTACG
>JAPYZR010001644.1:0-15015 GCA_030522945.1 Trichopria nigra
TGTCCATAAATTGTCCAATTTCATTATCTATTTCTTAGGCATCTTACAAAAATATTGGACAATAAATGTCCAATAAATGGCTGCAATTTCTACCATGGTATATTTACCAACAAAATGAATTCTGTTGTTGCACAATTTTTGTTTTCAATAATATCCCTTAACATTGCCAATGTAAAAAATATACCTAACGCGTTAAAGCGTGTGTTCTTTAAATATACAGAATCCATCAGGTTCGCCAGATCGTATACTAGAATTTTTTATCTAAACTCAGTGTTGATGAATAATTTTTTGACATTCAATATAAAGTTTATGCTATTTCCGGCTGTCACTTAAAAATTAACGAGAAACAATCGGATGGCTTTTTTTTTAAATTCACATCGGTCTATTCAAAATAGTTTCGGTTACTCGCATTTGTATATTTTTTAAGAACACATTCGACCATTATAGTTCTAAATGAGAATATAAATTTGAATTTTTGTTAAGGCGCTGCACAAATACAAATCTTTTTACCGCACATTCTACTGCAGTCAAGATGTAATGTTTCTAGCACAAAACAATGTTCCCAGTTACGATGAGATATTTTTTATAAAATTTACATCTTTTCTAACGTATTTTCTACTTAATCGTCTGTTAAAGTGCAGCTCAATCGACAATGTCGGGTTTCAATAAAAAATTGACATTTTTAAGAAAGACAAACGTCACAAGTCATTAAAAACGCTTGTATGTGCATGAGTGCGCGGGTAAAGCATTGCACTGTATATATAGTGTATATAACACTCCATAAAACTCGTAATATTTATATTAAAAGATTAAAAATGCGTCAAGGCTTTTTGCCGTTTATTTGACTTGTTTATATTGGTAGGCCATATACATATATGTATTTACCGTGTATATATAGAAATCAGTGAAAGATGTGTGTACGATAGCTCAAATGAAAAAAGTCGATTCGATTTGGCTCTCGCGATTAGCATATATATGTGTGTGTGTATATCCATATATGTGTATAGGATCCATTCGGTATTTCAAACGGAGAATCTTGAATATATATTATGCGGATATGATGGAAAATAAACGAAGAAGAATGATGTTGGGAAAAATGTTAAATATCTTATTGAAATGATGAGAATGTATGCCTCATCTCGGGAGGTAACATTTCGCGGTGGCTAGGACAAAGCTTGGATGATTCGAGGTTTCAGTCCAATTGCGCGTGACGGCCGACAACCGCTAGCGTATCCCTCGTACGGTTTTAATTGCACCCCTCCGCTATTGGATATTTCTCGCACTATACATATGTATATATGTATACGGAAGGTAGCTGATATGCAATTCAAAATTGTGTAGCGGACGCGACCAAACTCGGTCTGTGAAAAGAGGGCAAGCCGTTTAATTGAGCATATTCAGCCGTGCCCTGTCGAGTGCGAACGACTCTCATAATCCGCAGTACCAATTAACGCCATTACCGACACCTGATTGCTCGGCCGCGGTAGCCGAATCAAACGAGCCTAATAATCGGTTCCACTTCGAAAAAGACCCACATTCGTTCCGACTAATTTGGCCGTTTAAGGAGTTTTTACTCGAAACCGAATGAATAATTTACTCCCCGAATATAATTTTGTCGCCGTAATCAATTTTATTTTTGCGGCGTTATATTCTACATTTCCCTGGAATTATTTCAGTCAGTTTGAATTTCATTTGTTACGTTTTCGAATAAATCGGAAATGAATCGTGACTTATTTTAAACTCGACGAAGATTCCATTGCTGACGTATATACTATATATGTATAGTATTAACACCCCAATAAGAACAAGATTGTTTAATATACGTATATTATACTAAAAGTAGGTATAAAAGTGGTTTAAGTATATATGGCATATATACGTTTACCATATACGTATATGGTGCGCTATCATGCAAGCAACATGCAGTTTACATATTGTTGAGGTACACCCAACGTCTTTGTTTCTTTCGACCTTCTGTCTTTGTTTTCCGTTAGACAATAAGAAGGCAAAAGGAGATAATTAAATTAGTGAGGCGTGTACGATCTATTATTGTTTTTTTTACAGCTTAGGTCTTCAAAGAAAAAATATAAACTATATGAAAAAAATTTAGAAAAAAAAAATTAATTTTTAAATCTCCCAGCTAGGCGGCTATAGTCCTAGTCCAAATTTCCACCTGGGATTATATATAATAATGTCTATTCATAAACGTTCTTTATACGAATATTTAACCAATTCTTTTTTCACTTGAACCACTGTTCAGACTGTAAATACGTTTTATAAAGGTTTATTAAATCAAAAGGTTTATTAAATCACCACATTTAAGGAACACGTATCTTAAATCCGTTTATAAAACGAGTTTACAGTCCCTATATAAACACGTTGTATGAGAATATATATTATATACGAATATCGAAGTGGTAAAATATACGTTTTTTATATACTAATTTCATGCGTATAGAATCAACGTTTTCCTAACGTTTAACAAATGGTACCTATATCAAGACATTTTGTAGGCGGTCATAGAAATGATAATTATACGCTACTTATAAACGTTGTATATCCCACGTTTAGACCATACGTTTAGACCCGAATTAAACGTTTATTAAACGATCGAGTTCTTATTGGGATATATATATAGTAAAACTTTTAATTTATTCGCTGAAAACCATACAGTAGAAGTATAGCAATTGTTGTTATTATTTCAAGGGTGAATTTTTCATATTTTCGCTATTTTAAATTCAGAAAACATCGCAACGTCTATATATGTATACGTTCGTTGGTGTTTCGTCGGGTTATTACAATACATCATACATCACCATTTCCGATGTGGTTTCATAATTTTATTTTTATATTGCAGGTGGATTCATCGCAAGACTCGAAGTTGCGAAGCTAATATTTCCTTACATGGCAAGCATCGGTGTTGCGTACTTCGTAACGCTCTGCTTATACCCGGGATTCATATCGGAAATCATATCTTGCAAATTTGGATCTTGGATGCCTGTGATTTTAATGACGGCTTTTAACGGTGCCGACTTGGTGGGGAAGGTAAATATTCTCTTCTGATGATCAATTTTAAATTAAACCTCAAATTTATTCAATTTGACTAATGCGATATTCTCTCAAAGGCGGTCCCCGCCGAATTCTTTTAGAGGCTTAATTGGGGTGGCTTTATCTTTTCAATTATGAATGCAATTAATTAAATTGTTATACTTTTTGTTTGTAGATTTAAACTGTTTTTAACATTTTCAGCTAATAGCGACAATTCCTTGCGCGTGGACGCGCAGTCAGTTGCTCTACTTTTCTGGTGCAAGGGCAATTTTGATCCCTCTATTTTTAATGTGTGCCATCCCAAGGAGATCACCTATTTTGTCAGACGAGATATTCCCATTGGGACTAGCGATACTTTTGGGGATGACCAATGGCGTGGTAGGGAGTGTACCGATGGTCCAAGCACCTACCAAAGTGGCGGAGGAGTATCGGGAATTGGCCGGTCAGTATACCAAACGTATAGACGAGAACATTTTAAACCATTTGTTTTAACATTCTTTTGTTGTCTCATCGATGATTTACGACTTTTTTTGTTCGTCACTTTATTCGAAATTCTTCATTTGATTTTTGATATTGCTAAAATTTTATTTTTATTCATTATAAAGTCATCGAATTATAGGGACAATTTACGAAAAGTTGAAACGTTTTTGTTCTTTTCAAAAATTGTTACTTGGGTTTCCGACATTCTATTTTTCAACTTTTCAGTATTTTGTTTTTCCTTTTTCAATTTATTCTCTTCAGTGTTTCTTTCTATTCATTTTCATTGAATTCATCGCAACTGGTTTTTTTCCCCAACGTTTGAGATTTTTTTCATCTTCTTTAGTTTAAAGTAACATTTAGCATTGAAGTTCATCATTATTTGATGTAAACTTCATTTAAATTCTTTGTCCCGCCATTTGGAATTGTATTTTTGTTATTTTTAATCTGTATTTTTTGTTTGTTTAACGATTGCATGAACATTATTCATAACTTTTATCACCTTTTTGAAGTTCCATTTGTCACCATAGATGGCGCTTCTGCGCCACCGGCAAGGCGAATAGCATATTAACCCCAGCTATTACTTGTAATTGTGCATGAAAGACTTTGCACTTTCAGTTTTTGTTATTCTATCGTATAACAAAGAAGAATCCCTGTTTATTTTGAAACAAAAATTGAAAAACAAATGCAGGATTTCACGTTCAGTTAAGGAACCTGTATGTACATTTATTTCGCAGGAAACATAATGACTTTGTCCTACACGACGGGTCTGGTCTTCGGTTCCGGTTTGGCGTACATCCTGGACGCCTGCCTGGGACCTCCGGTACAGGCGAAGCAAATTTGCATGAAACCTCGGGTACTGACGCCTCCGTCAGTGTCGACATCGTTCCCAAATGCGACCCTCGACTTGCTGACGACGGTCGCCACCGTTACATCGACGGTATTCCAAAAAGTCACTAAGGCTGCTAGAGTCAGGACGACGACCCCTGCGGCATTTACCACCATCTTGTCCACGGCCCTGGTGACCAATCAGACCGCGGAGAGCATTTTCCAGTCCGTCGTCGCCAATTTCACGACGACGGCATTACCGAGGATAGTCGCGAACGCGACGTTAGGCATTGATAATGAAAATGAAATTTTACCGCATTAAAAAAAAAAGTATTTAATGAATTTTTTAGAATTTCTCGTAAAAGATAATAGTGAGGATTTTCTAGTAAGATGAGAAAACTGTAGATCTAAATGGGTCACCGTTCATAACTTTTCGTCAGTTTGTACATGTCATGTTATATTACTGCAATATTACAGTAGCATTACAATGTCGCTAAAATATTGCAGAAATGTTGCAGCATTTCCCCCCCATGACGCATTCCTCAGTCGCGTTTCTTTGGATGAAAGCCAAATGACAATAGAAAACCATAAAAATATTCTTAGGTTGACCGTAAATTTTTACTTTTAGAATTGTTCGCCATCTGGCGGCCATGAGATCTTACTACACCATGACATTCCAATATTATTTTTTTTAAAATAAAT
Organism: Trichopria nigra; assembly: GCA_030522945.1. Taxonomy (NCBI): domain Eukaryota; kingdom Metazoa; phylum Arthropoda; class Insecta; order Hymenoptera; family Diapriidae; genus Trichopria; species Trichopria nigra. The sequence continues at coordinate 5,056 of JAPYZR010001644.1, forward strand.
TTTAGTAACAAATTATTTGAAGAGAAAAGTACGTCGGTGAAACATTTGTGGAATATTCTAAGAATATTAAATGCTAAACATTGTTTTTCGATAGGAAATTGTATAGTTTCAGCATCATTTGTGCAATATTACAGCGAAGAAAGTCGCAGCGCGACCGACAATAATATTACAAAAATACTTCATCGAGAAACATCGAACTATCGTATTTTCGAAACTGCGATAGACATTTTCTGAAATATTCTATGAATATTTGAAACACTTCCGCGCTACTTTTGTAATATTACAGTAACATATTGTAGCTTAACATGATTTGACGGCACTGACGTTACTTTCGTGCATGTTATTTCAGCGACATTCGTGCAATATTCACATCGGTAAAATACAACACAATATTACAGCAATTCCGGGTATCGCATGAAAGTAATATATACTCGTGCTTTATAATATCGTCGCGACTGTTAAAGTGCAATATTCATTTAGCTACAATTGAAAAAAAACGAGGTTTTTCATCTCACTAATTATCGCATTAATATTCTTTTACGATGGGTGCGTGGTCGGATTTTTCGGTTCAGAAAAAACGTTTCACGATAAAGTTATTTCTGTGAAAATGTGACGAGATCTCCCGTGAACTGATGTGTACTTTCCATATATACGTGAATATTATACTTTTCGTTTCTGTCGAAAAGTATTCGGCGTTGATCGTTCGTATTTTTGTTGAGGGACTTTGTAATGTTCCTATACAAAGGCGCGCGACACGGGCCATGGAATGCGAGGGGCGTCGTTATATTAAAAAAAAAAGTTTTTATCGACGACACAAGTTCAATCGCGGGACTGTGATTATTGTAAAGTTTTTTTTTTTTAAACTTGTTAAATATTGCTGAATTATTGCGACGTTGATTTTTGCTGTTTTCAATATAGGTAAGCAAGTTCGAACTTTGACTGAATAAAGGTTGAACTTTCATTTCGTATATGGTCGGAATGTGAAAGTATATTTAGTCGTTGCGATTTTAATTGATATACGAGTAGCCGTTTTTCAAATGTTGAATGTACTTTTAAATTGTGTTGAACAATATTTCCTGCGTTTACTTTCAAATCGAAGGACTGCGGGCAATTGTGAATTTCTATTCTGTGTCGAAATATATAGGCGCATAGAAAAATTCATTGGTTCGTTGCGTTTTATTAGGCAGCGGATGATGTCTCGCTCATTTTGGAGCGACTCTAAAATTTCTGGAGTTATTGATTTATTTTTTGAAAATTGGATGACTGTAAGGTTGCACTTGGAAACGAATGAAGCGTGACTTAAGCGTAAACTTGATAATAGGTAACTCAAATGTCCATGAAGTGTAAGAAATCCTTCTTTTATCGTGGAAAATGTTGAAATGTTCAGAAAACACTTCCAATCGTGAACGGTACACTTTACTGAAAGTATGAACATTCCATTCACATCAGCTGACAAAATGTGCAGCGGAACATTTCTCTTTCGCTGGAATATCTATTATCACACTTGATTTTTATTCATTATTTTAATGTCATAAAAGTTCATTGAAATCGTTTCACATACTTAACCAGAGTGTACAAAAACACTTACGGAACATTTCGAGTACATTTTATGAAGTGTTCAAAATATGAACAAGGGCTCGATTATTCGATTTGTTTATAAGACAAAAGGAGTCTTCAATTTTCAAAAAATATATAGAACATTTAATTGTGTATAGTTCATCGATAACAGAGAGAACAATTCATAATTGCGCAGTCACTCGCACTCGATTGATAATAATGTGGATGTACGAAGAAAAAATGTCAATTGAAAACATATTGTTATTGAGTAGTGTCAAAAAAAATATGTTTACAAAAAAAATTAGAAACTTTTCGAATAGAGCTAAAATTTATCGTTCATTTTATTTTTTTTTTGTTATTTGTCCCATTATTCAAATTATTCGTCGAAGAAGTGAAAAATATTTTTTTGACGGTACTCAAAGCATATCCCGAATCGTGAAATATTCCAGCGGATCCGATATTTTGTGAAAGAAATACGTATACTGTACTTAATTTTTGAAAATCAATTTCAACTCTTGCTCCTAAGGTTGCACATATGTATACTGTAAAGAGGCCAATGGATGCCTGTGTAAACGAATGTTTTCGGAACGAATCGTTTCAAAGTTACGTTCTAACCGTATATTAGATAGTTTACGACTCGGTTAATGGTTTGTTTGCCCGACTGTTATGGACTGATATAATGGTTACAGTATACACAATGAACCATCATGAATTATACATATAAGTAATACACCTATAGGATTACCTAAACACACTATAGAGTGCGAGAAGTGCGATGTTGTCACAATACTGTTTGAGGTTTGAGCAAGTGTGTGTGTTTGTATGTGTGCGATTGGTTGCGTGAGGGATATACTGTATAATTTTGGAACGAAAGTTCTCTACTCTAATATGTTGTTCGAGTGGCAATGTCACTCGCTTGTCTACTTATCAGCTGTGAAATCATATCGAATATTCCCAAATTTTGTAAAGATATATTAAGTTACACGATTTAACCCTTTAAGGGGGTTTTATTTATAGTTTTCCTGTTTTGAGGTTAGGTCGTCAACTGTTCTACTTTATAACTCTCTTAAGGATCAAATGTTCAAATTTTCTTCGTGAAGTTTGACATGCAGGGTGTCAAAAAAGTATCGAAAAACAAGTTCAGGTCATTTCCGTAGTAACTATTGACGCTGGATCTATAGTGATCTCGGTTTTGACCTTGCAGATGATCTTCAATGTCATTTCAAGGTCACCTTCGTTTTTTTTTTAATGGGAAGACCCTTTTTTAAAGAGCTGAAAATTTTACATTACAAACTTGTCTTATGAAAAAATTGTTTTTACGATCTTGAAAAGGTCAAAAATGAAGGTGAAATGTCTAAAAAAACAATGACGTACTTTTTCTGAAATGACGTGTTTTTCTGGGTAACACAAATGTGCATAATGTTTGAGAAAAGTCAATGAATAGTATTTAAAGGTCATCTTTGTAACTTTAAAACAACTAAGAAAAAAGAAAACTTAAAAAAAAACGTTTAAAAAACTTTTTTTTAGCTTTTTTTCAGACATTTGACCTTTATTTTTGACTTTTCAAGATCGCAAAAACAATTTTTTCATGAGACAAGTTTGATGTAAAATTTTCCACTCTTTCGATTGCCAAGGTCAAAAAAGAGTCTTTACATTTAAAAAACGAAGGTGACCTTGAAATAACCTTGAAGATCATCGGCAATGTCAAAACACCAAGGTCACCATTAGACCGAGCGCCAAGAGTTACTACGGAAATGACCTTAACCTGGGTAAAAAATATTTTATATAAAATGTTTCGATACTTTTTGGACACCCTATATACATTTTAGTAACACCATGAGAAAATTGTCATACATCACTGGAAAGAGCGATTCTTGGTCCATAAAATATGGCGATTGCGACATTTTTCTCGTGGAGTTTAAATGCTAAAATATTACAGAAACTTCACCAAGAACATTTGTACATTTGAGATCCTCAATGGATTTAATCGTTGAAATTGCAGAAATTCGAGTGATTTTGCCACTCGAAAAATTGTCAAGCCGTGATACGAACGGAAAAGCGTCATTGCACGTCTCCTTGTTGGACATATCCGCAAAGTTCGAACATAAGCGTATATATTAATCTCTCCTGATGACGGGTGATCGATCATTACGATTGGCGTTTATCATTTTCCGTTTTTGGTCTGGAAATCGATCGATCGATCGGTATATTTAGCCGACTGCATTTACGAACTTTTCGACAATTTCAATCGGACGGAAAATAATAAAACGTCGTCACGTAACAATATCAATGGAAAATAGGGTTACTTCGTAAATAGTCAGAAAAGAGTATTTTTTTAGCACAGGCGCAGGTAATTAACGGAAATATAAATCATTCTATAGGTTGAAACTGCGAAGGTACGATCGTGGATTTTGATGAACACATATTGTAATATTTACATATTGTAATATTTACATATTATTGTAATATGTATAGTATAGACATTTTCGCAAAAAACCAGTCGATCGTACCTGATGCAATTTCTTCTTAAAGGTGCGTTTTCACGTGAGCGACAAAATTGTACGTAATTAACATATAGAGGTGCAACGACAAACTTCGATGGTCCTTACCTTATTGTCACCGCGGTATCCCTGGACGATGTGTCTTGAAATTGAACGTCGCATAAAAAAAAGTACCATTGAAGGAAGTCGTAGTTATATAAATATATATATATAGCATTATTAAAATTTCCCGATATCGAGGTATCAATACAACAATAACAACTATGCGAATTAGCTTCTGGAGAAAATGGTAGACGTTCTACTTTTTAATGAACAAATCTCGTATCGTTTCGTCGTACATTGTTTTTATGTTTTACGTCGCATAATAATACTTCCGACACAATTGTAATCGCGCTACATTTTCCGCCGGATTGAGGTGCCGCGAGATTTTTAGACTCGCAGGAGTAAAAAATAGTTTTTTTTCCGTCTCATTCCGGCCGATATTCCGATCGAAGGTTCGCGACGGTAAATTTGTCCAGAACCTTTTTGGCGATCTCCGCATCGCGTTGATCGATATGTACAAATAATAAACTTATATATATTATATTATATTTACGTCTCTATATATAATCATATATATATATACATATATATTGTATATATGTATTTATATCTATACTTCCTCACGTTGGGTTCGAGCTGTAGCATCGAAATGCCTCGAGAGTCCTCGGGTCGTCACTGTTTTTCACCGACATGACGATTTTCGTATATAGCAATACGCAATGCACTTCAACGTAGGGATTATTGGATTTTCGTAAGCAAACAAAAATGTTGGACGTGACACATCGACGGCACAGAAATTACGACACTGCAAAATGCAAAATTCGAAATGTATACTTTACAGATGAATAATCGTCATGTTTGCGAAAAAGTCTATCGGCTATATACAGGGTGCAGGGTCACCCTGCATATACAGGGTGTCCAAAAAGTATGGAAACGGTGGAACATATCGTAAAAACCATCGATATTACAAAAAAAAACGCTGAAACACGTGAAACGATTTTGAAAAAAATCTATATCTTTTTTGGGGGTTTGCCCCCCCCCCCCCCCAATGGGGCAAGTGTGGCACGAGCAGGGTCGGAAATCTTAAATGGCAACGTAGATCAAGTGGGGCTCATTTGAAAGGTCTTTTCGAGACGAATCAAAAACACTACCTATAGAGGGCATTGTGATCATCTTTCACGAAAAATTTGACTTTGAAATGTGTATAATTTTCACGAAAAACGTTTATCGCAAGCAAAATGATTTTCGGCAAATACAAATGTTGCAATCCAACACCAGTCCTATGATGCCAAATGATGCGTGTTATTGAAAAGGAGCGAATAATACAACTACGCGGTTAACGATAGCAGCGCCATCTATGAGTAGTGTTTTTGATTAATCTGGGGCCCCACGTGCCCCATTAGGGGTTGGGGGTCGCAACTCCCCCAAAAAGATAGACTTTTTGAAAAATCGTTTCACGTGTTTCGTTTTTTTTTTTAATATCGATGCTTTTCGAAATATCCCACCGTTTCCATACTTTTCGGACACCCTGTATATATATATATATATATACAATATAACGTTACTGTCAAACATCATTTTCAGAACAACACTTAAAAAGGCAAGTCTTATTTTTACGAATGTATCGAATCTCGAATATTGTTGTTCGCAAAAAATCGGTCCTTTTCTGTCGCGGGAAACGGACCGCGACGCTCATTTATTGGACGAAATGCACAAATCGTGAGTTCTCGACTTTGATTATATAAGAAAACAAAAATCAACCTTGTTTTCGAACATTTGTTTTCAGAAAAATTGCTGTATTCAGTTTTTGCCCTAAAAATATTATAATTTTTCTTTCTCGAATTTTTTCCTTGTGCGGCAAACCAAATGATTTCGCGTAAATGATCCACGGGGTATATAATCGCTATATATATGGAAAATATGATCGCGGTGTATGACTGACCTATTTGCGGCCATTCGCTTCCTTCGTCGTATTCGCACGATTTTTCATGTTCGCCGTCTCGAAACGAAAATCACGTGCTATCACAGTCAGAGTACGGATTCTTGCTTCGCCCCTTATCGGGGTCTGCTTTGCGTCTTTGTCCATGTGAGACTTTTCAGAAAATCGCGAATCGAGTCTCGCACGCGTCATTTGAGGTATTTCGCGGCCCAGTCCGTTCTCCCGTGAATTCCTCCATTGGGACGTGTATTCAGGACGCCGTTGAATAGGCTTTTGTTGCCCCCTTCTAAAGACAAAAAAAAACACACACACAAAAATATTGCATTAAGATCTATCATTTTTAAAATCAATTTTTGCTTAATTATAAGACTTTTGTGCTTTAGGCTAGTCCTACTCCTAAAAATCAGGTACAGAGAATAAAATGTATAATCGTGCATTTAAGTATTATTCTTTTTTGTTGCGCAAAAATATCATCTTTCATCTCATCGACAATTTAATCTGATGATGATAATGATGACGGTGATCATGACGATGATGAAGACGATGATGACGATGACGGTAATGATGAAGATGACATGATGACGTTGACGATGATGATGTTGGTAATGTTAATAACTTACTTGATGATGTTGGTGATGATGATGACGATGACGACGACAACGATTATAATGTTGATAACACTTGATAATGTCGATGATGATGGTAATGATGAAGATAATGTTAATAACGTACTTGATGATGTGGATGATGATAGTGATGATGTTGATGATAATGATGATGTTAATAATGATAACTCCTATAACGTCGAAATGTGCATAGAATTTGCACACGGCAGTTGTGATTGCAAAATAAAAATGTAAAAGAAATTAAGATGACCCGACTATTTTTGGGGTCGCTCTTTCAAATGGGCGCGTAATTTTCGAAAAACATTGCTTACGCTACTTTTTTTTCTTAAATATCCAAAAGAAAACCCCGATTTTTTTATAGGTAATATTTGTAGTTCAATCGCAATTTTCACTGTGATATCGCTTTCCAAGCATCTTCTAACCTACATCCGAAACGTGCTCCCGATAATTTTACTTCAAAAATGTGCTTTTATATATTTTGATTTTTACTGATGTCGATTTTTAAATGGCGCCAAAACGCAAAAAGTCATTCGAAATCGTGCATTAAGCATATTAAGTCTCATTTATTCTAAGTTTTGGAAACTACAGAAAGTTATTTTCGAATATCAAAATGGCGGCACCTTCTACGTAAGTTACATTTCGTGTTTTATTAATGGCGGATTGAGAGGTGTATATAACCTGACAATAGATATGTTATAGAGTTTTGAACATCGATGAATACGAATCCGAGGTCAATCTTTCAAAATTCAAAATGGCTGATCCAATATGTCAGACATATTACACGCTATTTAATAATTGAACTCGGTAAGAATCAAAATATATGTAAATGTATATTTTTGAAGTAAAACTATCGGAAACATGTTTCTGTCAGGTCGGGTTAAAAGATGCTTAGAAAGTGTTGTCATAGTGAAAATTGCGATTGCACAATAAATTTTACCTGAAAAATCTGGATTTTCTTTTGGATATTAAAAAAAATGTATAGTGTAAAATGAAAATTGTTTGAAAATTTCGCCTACGCCATTCCGAAGCAACTATACTCCAAAATTAGTCGCATGTGCGTTCATTTCCATTTTTTTATACTTTTATCTTGCATTTATCATTATGTCGAATTCCACGTGAAACTTCTTCATATTTCGGCGTTGAAAGGTTAAACGACGCAATATTTTTTACGTTAATTCTTATATAATAAAAAAGTAGGAACATCATCATAAAATGCTAATAAAAAATCGTAATGTCCGTCTTCCTTAATGGAAATTCTTAGTAGCGAGTTCTAATAAAATGAGAAACTTCCATGATGCATTATGAATATTATCATCAAGAATAAAAAAAGTTTATGGTATATTCTGAAAATTTAAATACTCTGTTTTTTTTTTTTTTTTAATTTCTAATCGGAAATTCCATGACGTCTTTCCTTTTAATCATTTGAAATGCTAAACTTTTCGACTAATTCAAACGTTGAAATTGATTTATCAGATTCAATACTACGGTGATGTTCTACAATAAATAAACACAATGGATAAGATTTGACTAATTCATGAAGTGCCATTTACAAATATAACTAATATATAGGAAAATTCAAAGAACTTTTACATTTTTTGCTGTGTATATTATTCTATGAAAATAAAACCGTTCGTTACTGAAATATTTTTAATGTCTGGTGTTTCCATTACTTTAAAGTGGCAGCACTGAGAATCGTTTGAAATTTGAAAAATTAAACATTGCAGGTGAATAGTGGAAAATTCAGTCAAATAAACATAGAAAATAACAAAATATATATTATGTATATTTAGCTACACTATAAAATAAAAAGATATAGAGATTTGAAAAATTGTAATTCATAAAATGGAACACGATTATCTCCAATCACCATCAATCACGATCAATACACATTAGACGAAAAAAAGTTTCAAACAAAATAGAAATAGAGCATCAAATTCTCTATAAAAAAAGTTTAATTTACTTATTTTTGTAATATTAATGATAATGACGTAATAAATGAAGGATGAATATGGGAACCATCTGCTTGCTGCGATTGATGTTTCTTGGTGAGCTTAGCAGGCACACATTGTCATAAAAATCATTTTCAAGGTTACAACAACGAAAGAATTGCGAATTTTACTATTTTTGTTCATTACATTACATGCACCATTTTGAACATGCTTATTTTGACTTGTGATACATATTGATCAGAGACCCCGAACATCTCCAAGTACAGAGTTACATCCAAATCTAACATATAAAATGTATATTTTATACAGACTCTATAGTTTACTGTATATACAATGATAATAATATAAGTCCCATCTTTTGCTATTAAGGAAACATCATGCACGATTGCGAATTATTACTTTCGAAATAAAACACGAATAGGTAAGTTCAAGGACAATGTTGTGATTAAAAAAATGTTTGTTTGTTGATGAAAGTTGAAGGTTCTGTGGATTTGGCTTTTCCGAATTAGTATAGAGTTTATAATTTTTTAATTAGTATCCACTAATTCGTATTTACAAAGATTCGTAGTAAAGGTTAAATTATGTAAAGACTAAATATATATATTCCTAAACCTGATTGTTAGGGGTTTACCACCGTCAATTACCTTAATTGCAAATTGTTAGAAATATTTATAAGAAATTTATTGTTTGAAATTTTACTCTTTGAATTTTAGCTGGTAACATTAGTATAAAATGAATTTTAAATTAAATCAGACCTTAGTTACAATTCTACTAATTATTAAAAGTAATTGTTAATATTTTTTACGGAATTATTAGAAATTTAATTATTAAAATGTCGATTAGAATTACTAAGAGAGACTTATTATTAATACAATCAGTAGTTGTTCACTGATCATTCTAAAAATTAGTAGACTTGTTATAATACGAATTAGTTAACAGATTTTTACTAATTTTGATTAATGTTGATTTACAGTAGAGAGTAGGGGTTAAAATATTTATTCAACATTTATAAACAATAAATATAATGCATATTTTAAACGATTTATAAGTGAGTATTTGTATTATTATTAATATTCTTACATATTTAAAACATGGTGTTGTTACCAAAATCTTAAGACAATGAAGCAATTAAATATATTTGCATAAAGACTAACATTGTTTCATCATCTATCAGTCTTATTAGGATTTTTTCGAAATCATAAAAACTGTATTTATGCAACAAAAATTCTAGAATTTACTTTTTCACGTGCCCGGGAAAAAATGGATTAGATATAATTATATCTGGATCAGATATAATTATATCTGAATCATGTATGATTATATCTGGATCATATATGATTATATCT
>JAPYZR010001644.1:15031-37468 GCA_030522945.1 Trichopria nigra
ATATATGGATTTTGACCGAATATAAGTATATATGTATATATATGGTCATATATCGTTATATCTCAATTATATATGATCATATCTGGAACATATATGATCGAGATATAACCATATATGATTCAGATATAACTATATCTGAATCCATTTTTTCCCGGGCAGGTATCTCGTCGTCTTTGAAATATCCTTTATTTTGACGTAGTGGCGATATATAGCGTGTGTGCGACATATTAGAATGAGAGATGGAACGATCAATAGTATGGAATAAGCGATACACATCAAATTTTTAAACCAATATTTTGTTTTAAATGTATTTTTTTTTTAGTACACAGGAAAAAAGTCATTGATTCAATGAAATATTTATGTAAGGCCTTATGTGTCATAGTCGAATTATTCAAAAATGTATTTTTGTTTTATTGGCTTAATCGATATTTTAACGTGTCAGGAATACAATAGTAGATATGATTTTATAATAAATATAAGTTTAAATAAGCAAAATCTCGAAGATTTAAAAAAAAAACTAAAGATGATAATGGATAAAGCCAACTACGCTATGATACCTTGGTACATTCGCAACCATCTAATGCAATTTATTAATAGCAAAACTTTTTTCACTAAAAAAAAAATAATGAAGTTTAAAAGTAAGTACGTTTGTGAGCTTTACAGTGGCATAAACAAATGGACAATTTTCTTATTACGAGGAAAGTATTGTGAAGTGAGTAAATATTTTACAGCGCATATGTAGAGAAAGAAATGTTGTATAATAGAGAATATTCTATAGCAGAGAAAAATACTGGTGTTACGATTTTATCGCCGTTATTTAATGAAAAATTTCATCGTTTTTATAATTCTTTATCTCACCGTAGGATTGACGGAACATTAGAGCGTGGATATTTACCCCCATAAAATATAATTTTACGATTTTCAATGAGATAAGAAATATTCAAACAGAGCTTATCTTTTTAATAACTGGCAAGACGTCCTATACGTGAATCGTATTTAAACACATGTTTGAATTCGGAAAATACATATTCTTAATTTTATTAATCGTTTGTTTATAGTGTGGCAGTTGATTAATTCACTATACATACATATAGCAATTCGTATATAGACAAAATCGATTTATTCTACACCCTTTACATTATAGTTACGTTACTTTTCACTGATGATTCTCGATGAAGGGTTATAACTTTAATCAGATTTTTGTCATTTATTAAATTAGTAATTACATTAAATTCATTTAATATAGTAATTATTATTTTATCTATTATATTATATTCAAGATAATTTTAACGATTTAACAATTTTTTTTTTTTTTTAATTTGTACCCGTGGAAATTAGAAAATCTGTACGGACCTGAATCCGATTTTAATCTTTCTTAATAGCGATTTTTTTAAAGCTTTTTCGTCATCCGTTGTTTTATTTTGAAATAATCGATCGAAAATTAATAAATTTAAAGAAACGAGTAGCTTGGATTATGTATAACACTGGAGCTCTTACATTGTCTAAGCATACGGCCCTGAATCAAGTATTATCGAAATCCATTACATGACCAGCATTATTTTGGATGACATCATTTCGAAAAAAAATTTGCAGTCTTTCATTACTCTTTGTTATTGATTTTCTATTTTCTATTGATCGCTTATTCGCACTTTGAACTTTCGGTATTACCAACGTTGTTTAAAAAGTACCGTAACCGCATATTTTCAAGATCTACGAAATCCCATCTTGGATCAAAATGAACATGTTAAAAGACTGTCTTTGTTACGCGCATCAGGTTAAAAATTTATTAAGTGTCGAATATTGATAAAAGTTCAGTAAAATTAATTTTATTAATAAGTACATTAATTAGCATTGTTGCTTTTTATTTGAACTAAATCAATTGCTTCAAAATCAAAGTTTAACGTTTTAAGACACCGATTTATAATTACCGCAATTAAACTTATTTGACAAAAGCCTTTTTGTAAAAGTGAGACATTTTAAAAGACAAAACATAAAATAAAAAACGCAAACACGCGCACTTTCAAAGTGAGAAAATGTACTTGTAGGTTGCTTACGTATCATCCGTCAACTTAAAGTTTGCCGCATTATAGCTTATTTTGTATGCTAAATAAAACGAAAGAATATAAAGAATCTTTAGATTTCGTCAATATCTCAACTGGGTGCACTCAAAGAACTCACTGCAGCGAAAGAGTCGTAAACAAAAGTTCGTGCGGGATAAAATCACGTCATTTTTAAAACGACATCACTTCAAAGGAGACAAAACAATCAAGTTCATGCAAATAAAAAATAATGCGAAAAATATTCACAATAAAAAAAAAATACGGAAAGATCGTGCACGTTTGAAAATCCTTAAATTTCAAAAATGTTATTGAAATATTGCCAAATCAATAGTTTATCGAATTAAATTAACTGAAAAAAGAGAGTAATAATAAGTCTCACGTTCAAAAAAATAGTATGTTAAGTACCAAGCACTAAATTATTTTGATTTTCTATTGATCGATTATTAGTACTTGCTACTTTCGCCCTAGGGCGCAAAATCGATCGTTGCGCCCGCAGAGTTAAAATGGTATATTGCTAACGTTGTTTTAAAAGTACCGTAATCATTTTTCAACATCTATACGAAATCCGAGCTTGGACGAAATTGAAAATTTTCAAAGACTGTCCGTCGTCGGCAATTTCCGGAATATTCACTTGGCAATACTTACTGATATTTTGCGTACCGTAAACACTAGGGTAAGGCAGTCTGGTGCTCTGCTCGGCAATGTACCGATTTCTCGCTAGGAAGTGCTGCCGAGTCTGATTCTCCACGGATTCTCGGGGTGCCCAAAACTTGTCCCCGATTTCCTCCAGCTTATCCGGCGTATGGGCGACACCGTTCGCCATTATTCTCGAGCGACCCGAGTCCACATCGTTTCTGGAAAAAAACCGAACGAAATTGCCGTTACTACAACTACTAAAGAATGAAAACGTTTTGGCGTGTTGTTTTTTTTTAAACAAACGAATTTATTCTGATTTTTTGTATTCGATCTTACAATGGCAGTACATCGACCGCCGTGGTACTTCAATCGCGTACATGCTTTCATCGTCGTTAGAGGACACTTCGGACGCCGTGACGGATAAAACAAAATAAAAACAATCTACAAAATACGTATATAGTATGCTTTTAAATAAAATCGCGTATGAAAGTTACATTGGAGTATCCGTAAAAGGCGAAAATCGTCAGGAGGCATACCATGCAGGAAATTTTCAACGGAACCTTACACAGGATCAAATGAAGAATCAGTACCGCCAGTATCAGCAGTGTCATAAGAAGAACGATCACGTACAGCAGATACCAAGTTTTCAGCACCTCTTCGTCTTCGTCCTCATAAAGGTCATATTCGACAAAGTCGCTGTCGTGATAAATTTGCAATATTTCGCCGGAAATTTTATCGAGAAACGTCGACACGCTTGTCACGAAAATGGACAGAAACCGTAGCCACGTTTCGCCGTCGACGACCGAAAGGACGACTCGTTTAAAAAGACGCGTCAGGTAGCAAATCGCCAGAATGAAAAAGTGAATCAGTAATCGAGTGACGCGAACCAGCATTGTATATCCCAGGTATACGACTGAATCTTTTGAGTCTACGATTTTCCATAATGACGATTTCATAATAAACTTGTCCACGCGGCCAGAACAGGTATGTATCGTGTGGTACAGGAGGTATACGTAGGTCTTTCCTTCGTTGAAAATCGTTTGTTGCACGTCTTGCCGCCCGAGGGCGAAAAAGCCGATCGCGACGACGATGAGGAAGACACCGATAATTTTAGGGACGACAGCGCGAAAAGATCGGTACCTGGACGGAATTGGCGTGTTCCCTGCTAAATAGCGCGGCGCTCCGAGAAAGTGATTCTTTGCGGATACGCGCTTGTTCCCGACGACGCTTCCGTTCCGGATGTTCGTCTGCGACAGCGTGTTCCACGTTCGATTCGGAGGTGCATTCACGTCTTCCCAGGACGTGATGGTCCAGTTCGGATTCTCCGGTTTCATCGTCGAGATTTCTAGGCCGTGATTGCTGAAGTTCCCGTTCCAAACTGCTCGGTTCTCCTTCAGCGACAGATCCGAAGGCTTTCGAGAATCGTCCTCGGGAAGTACTTTGCTTCTGCGGAGAAAAAGTCTGATTTACCGCGAGAAGTAGCGTGAAATGTGAAATGAGGATGACAACGACATAATTGTGATGATGAATGGATGTGTGCTGACCGAATGCTTAGGTTTGATATTTTTAGGCCTAAATCTAAATCCGCAGGAATGCTTTGGAGCTTGGTACATCCGACCAATGGTGCTCGAACATTATTTCAGGCAAATTTTTCTATTCTTAATATATGATAGCTCAAGGGTAAGAAATGTTCAGGCTATCCGTCCAGAAATACAGTTCCGGACAATAGTTCCATGCTCGTCCCTATTGAAATTTGGGTCGTGGATTTGGTTTGTCGACAGGACAACGATCCCTCCTCCTCGTTTGTCCGCACGGGAGGCTTCCTCAGCTTCAAAGCTGGGGGAGGAAGCAATACATATTTTACTGGAAACTGAACATCTAAAAATGAAAGGGGGTCGGGGCACAAGAAGATACATAGCCTATGCGTCAGATACTTGCAGCGTGCAAGAACCTTGATTTGCGTCAGTGGGGATGAGAGTGAGCATGGACATCATGGTCAGTACGTCGACTATAGAATTGGACTACAAAATTGGATAGGAACCAACCTCTAGACAGAAACTAAGGAATGCCAATAGTGGCAAGAGTCATTGTACCTGATTTCCCAGTCGCGATATTTGTGGATTTATTTGTATCTTAAAGTTGCCACAGGTTGAGACCGTGAAACTCTACAATTCAGATGAGAGTGGGTTAAGGTCTGATAGGTATTTCAAGGTAGAGGATCCACGTACATGTCTTCTATAGACTTAGCTTTAAATTATTCTGTGTAAAAAAAGTTCGATGATTAAATGAATAAATGAATTCCGATAAGAAAATCAAAATATTATGATATGAAAATTCCATTCTTTCATGACGGCTATCTACAGTTTTATTTTAACAAGATTGCTAGAAGAACAATCAATCGATTAGATCCAGAATACATAGAAGTGAAGAAGAAAAGGAACTTGATCAATATCAAATTCAACGGAAACTTGTCAGGTTTGTAACGATCCTTTTGAACGTAGGAGTTTGAGCCGAGGGAGTTAGACCCAAGACTTAATTTCTAAATTCCGTTATCTTAACATCACCAGAACAAATGTATACATGAGTTTTAAGAAGAATCAAAAAGAGAAAAACCAATCTGAAACTGTAATATAAAGATTGAAGCGACATATCTGATGATGTGGATTCCACATCAGTTTTCTTCATGTCTTAGCCAACACTATTCAAAATTCATGATGCTTTACCCAGATTCTTTCTCATTTCACCCAGTCTAAAACATTTTCCTGAAAATGTCAGGTGGATTAAAACTTGATGATTGAAATGAAAACAAGTCTTCTGTGCAGAGAGTACTTGTGAAACGGTGTGATAAACATTTTTATGTACTCTTAGCACGATAGTTCTTGAATATTATATACGTGCTTACTGCAACGATCCAAATTATGTGACGGCGAGGGAAATTATTCGTCATCACGGACATTGTTGACATCCTACGACGTCGAGTCGATATGACACACTATACTTTAATTACAGATTGTCGAGGTTACGATGCATAAGGCATTGCTCATACCAGCAATTTTCTATTTGTTGTAAGGGCCACTTTACGGTAAAATGATACTGGGGTGCAAAGGAGTTATGAAAGTGGCATCTATTAAATGATAAATAAAATCCCACCCTAGAAATAGATCGGCAAATTCGTCCTCGTCCCACTTGAAGTTCTCTCGCTTTCGATTGTTATGATTGAGAAGTGGTTTCGGTTGCATTACAGGAAGCTTTTCCGGCGCTCTGGAAAAAGAAAAGAAAGCACTCGATTAGAGAGAATCGAATAACCACGTTCGATCGCGATAAGGCGCATCAATTAGGCATGATAAAGAAAAAGTGGAAACCAACGCGCCACTTATCATGACACGCTTCTATTCCCGGATAGAATCGAATAATCGACAGTTGTGACGCACCTGGATTGGACTATACCGCCGATGACGTCTTGGTGATTGTGGCTGTACTGCAGTGGCATCGGCGGGGGTGGGATATTGATTTTGTTTATGATCAATTCACGCTGAGAACTCACGGGGATTTTTTTGCTGTTGACGATTCGCGGGATTCCGACTTGGAAGTAGGGGTATCTAGAGAAAGATGGCGCATTTTTAGATCATCCGTATCACAGGCTCAATATCGACATTAATGAGTATGTGCAGCAATAACTTTCTTATATATAGATTTAAAATCAATCGTTACACTTTGATAAAGTCATTCGATTTACAGATTTTACGTATTTATATATGTAAAAAGTGTACAAGTGAGTTTGTCGTATTGAATTTGGTAAATTATTGTCAGTCTCTTAAAACGATCTTTGTACTCGTTGGTAGTTTATAGGTAGACAGATTACAGTTTGAAACAGTGAATTCCATTTTTTCCTTTCAAATAATTTTCATAATTTTTAGTAATGTCTTACCAACATATATGATTTGTAATAAAAAATAAAAATAAACCACCATTCTTTATAATACTTCATTAAGAACAAAACAATAACTTTGATTTCATTCAGGAATAATAAATAAAAAAAAATGTTCAAAATCAATTATTTCCTTCTTCCAGAATACCATCTGTAAAATCTTAAAAGTGCAATTAGTTCTGAAAGTTGTAAAGAAAAATATGAATTCGTTCCAATTATATCATTCACTGTTTCAAATTAATTAAGTCGAGTACGGTTTGATCTACGAAATACGCGGAGAAAATTTCCTTTAAAAAAAATTATTATTTTTTTTTTGTGAATACAATTACAAGTACATTGCAGATTTGTGACTCTTCCTACCCAAAGTTTTGTTTGGTATAGGACTCAAATAACTTCATTTTTCAATTTTAAATCTTCGTCTTTACAGAAAATCAGGTTTGAAATGCATTTTGAATTAAGTCGCGAAATTGTTTCGAAAATGGAAATTGAATACCGTATGTTTTTTTTTCTATGACAGATTTCTTTAAATACATAATACATTTGACGCGACGATCGACTACAATTACAAATTAAAAATGACGGGTCTAATATATGTAGACAATTGTTAGATGCTAATTAATAGCTTTTTAAAACTATTAATCGTTCGAAAAACGATACTCGATGACAACAAATCATTTTTTTTTTAAACTCCTTCAGTCACGAAATTGACACATTACGAAGCTTTTCAAAAAATCAAAATGGCGGATATAATATGGCGGATTAAAAAATTGAAAAAGTTTGTAAATCCATGTGAAAAAAGCTACTCGGTGCATTTTGATCTTTGAAATCATAAAAGAGTCATATAAAATGATTTCATATAGTAAAATATTTCAAAATCGTATTTAGACATTTTTTTACATATTGCCAACTATTCTAATTTTATTTATTTTTGTTATTAAAACAAGGAAACTTAAGGAATTGAAAGCAAATTGTATACGGGGAAAATCAAGCATAAAGAAAAGCATCGTGAACACTTTTTTAACTTATACGTTTAAAATATACGTTTAAAGTTCAATTTAAATTCATATTTTGAAATAACCAATATTGAATGTCGCTACTAATATTGAAAAGGTTCCAGGAAATATTTCTCCGTGTATAGCGAGACTCATTTGTAACAATGTTCAAAATGTGTGTAAGTGATACGTTTCGGAAAACTCGTCTCCGTCAGAATCATTTATGTATTCTATATACATATCGCATTGTGTATTTTACAAAATTGTGCATTACATTTTTTTGCGTTTTGTACCTTTTACATTGTTATTAAGAGCGCTAAACAAAGAAGAAATTAAATTAATTAAAAACGAAAGTCTCCCACTAATAAGCCAGACATTTACAATCATCGAGGTCGGTGCATGCACATATATATAAAAAACGTACTTTGCTTTATAACCAAACGGTACATGTCACATTTATATTGGAAGCATACAAAAAACACAAAGTTATATGGAAACACGCTGAAAAAAAAGTGCTGGAAACCGCGTGCGATTAAAATACACAACGCGAAAACTATAAGCCGTAAAAAGTGTGTAAAAAAAGGCTTTTGTATACGTTTTCGTGAGTTTTAATTAAATCCTTTATTTAATATATTTTTATATTATTTTTAAAAAATGTTTACGAACATCTGTTATATAGTAGATAATTTAACGCGTAAAATATGTTGGTTAATCATTTCACATATTAAATTAAAATCGATATAATAAATTATATTTAAAATAAAATCATAATATTGCCAATCTAATACAATTGTATAGCGTCAGTTCTTGATAGTCAATGTAAAATTCGTCTATATTTGGAGTGATTTTTTTTATATTTTTTATTTCATCATTATAATGTATTTTATTAATAAATATTATTCGAGATTTATATTAACCATATTATCATCTTATAGTATTTTTATTATAATTGTCGTTTATCGTGCACTGAATTAAATATAAAAACAGTGACATAAAAAAAACTACTTTATTCGTGTTTAACATTAATTTTAAACATTTAAACACATTTATTAAATGTCATTAAAAGTCATTAAAAATTATTAAGAATTATTAACAATTTTGTATTACTTTATATGAGATTTGTTAAATTGCCTCGACTTCGATTTATTTATCTATTTAAAATTCCAGTTTAATAATGATATTTGCATTAAAAAAAAAAAAAAAAAAAAAAAACAATTGGTTGATAATTATTTCACTAATATCCCAGAATACAATAAAACAGTTGATAAAATCTGTCTCACCCGAGGGCCTGCTGAGCAGTTGGCCTTTTTACGGGGTTCCACTGCAACATGTCCTCCATAAGCGTGACCGCCTCCGTGCTGGCGTTTGGGATCAGAACGCTTAGAGACGTGCGGCTGAAATTCGGGAATTTGAAATTCATTGCACCCGCTAATTGGTAGCCTTCTGGCCAGTCGTTTTTATCCGGGGTTCCGATCACCGAGCAGATCTTGAAGATCTCGTCGATCTCGCTTTTGCCCGGAAAAAGTGGCCTGAAGGTGTAGAGTTCCGCCATTATGCAACCTACCGCCCAAATGTCGATGGGGCTGCTGTACGTCGTAGAATGCAGCAGAACTTCCGGTGCTCGATACCTGCAAGTTACTTTTCTGTTTGCTCATTGGTCGATTTATCGTGGGTTTAAAAATTGGAAAAATTGAAATTACCATCTAGTTGATACGTAATCAGTGTAGGGCGGTCTCGAACGAATTTCTCGCGCCAACCCGAAGTCAGCGATTTTCACTAATTCCGGGCCCATGCACAGCAAATTTTCGGGTTTCATGTCTCGATGGAAGAAGCCGTGTTTGTGCATAAAAGCCAGGCCTTGAAGTACTTGGCACACCATGTTCTTGATCACGGGTTCGGGAAAAAGCTTCTCCCTAAAACATGCGAACTTTTATACATTAGCAGTGAACGATAACCACTAAATGTTCATGAAAGATCAGTGCAGTTTTGTGAGAATATCATTAAGTAAAAAAATGATTAATATTAATAAAAAAAAAAAAGATAAACAAAGGAAACAAAACATTACCTGTCCTTCATCAGCTGGTACAGGTTCTCCTTCATGTACTCAAAAACAAAGTACAGTACATCGTTCTCGCGAATGACTTCCTTGAGCTTGACGACATTTGCGTGACTGAGTTTTTTTAACGACTTGACTTCCCTCAGGTTCATCGCCTCTTCCCAGGAGTAGTATTTCCTCTTCATCCTTTTGATCGCGACCTTTTCCCCGGTGTCGATACGTTCGCCGAGGACCACAGAACCGAAGGTTCCGTCCCCCAGCTGATTTAGTGTTATATATCGATTCATCGTCATCTGTTTCGCCTGGAGTTGGTACCATCAGCGTCGATTTTTTTTTCTTCAACGACTACCCAGCGGCTTGCGGAATTTGGAAGAACATTTTCCTGGCTTTCGCCTCATAGTCTCCTTCTCTCTGTTGTCGACATGTTGAGGAATCTCGTGATTAACATGCTGAAAAGGTATTCAAAATTCAATACCTTTAATTCGCATGAAACGTTGATTTTTTTATTTTTTTAAGATTCGTTTGTCAACAAAAAAACATCATACTTTTTCCTTGCATGAAAGCAGATATTTAGTGATAATGATATTTTTCATTTTAATTATCAGGCGGAATACACGATAAATCCTAACGGCTCTACTAGACAATATTTTTCATGCTTATATATATAAAAGAAAAAAGAAAACAAAGGTTACTTTATTTCCGTACTTCATTCTAAGAACATGTAATAGAAACGCGACACTTAGGTCTGTATAAAATATTCATTGAGCCATATAGATTCGACTTGTTGCTACAGAGCATGCGTGTACGCATATAAGGACATTTAAACTTGACAGTTCCGGTAAAGTTGACAATGCGGGTATCACTATTGGATCAGTGTACTTTCACGTACGAACAATTTCTATAAAAATACTCTTGCCTTTCAAAAATTGTGAACATTTTAGGTTCGAATATTAACGCTAAATAATATCGTTTTTTTTTTTTTTTGGGAAAAATGTTCGTAAATTTATATCATCAATGTTAGTCCATTTTAATAAATTTTATTCAACTTGATCAATTTTAGTCAACTTTAGTAATTTTCAGTTAATTTGATCAATTTCAGTCATATGTCAAATACAATGAACTTGAGTCACTTTCAGTCAATTATTGTCATTTTCAGTCAACTTCAGCATTTCACAGTCAGAAAAATCAGTTTAAGCGAATTATAGTCAATTTTAGTGAATTTTCATCAACTTCAGTGGTCAATTAATCTTCTTCAGTCATTTATAGGCAATTTAGTCATCTACAGACAAATACGCAGTCAGATTTAGTTTATTTCAATCAATGTTGATCAATTTCAGTCAACTTCAGCATTTCACAGTCAGAAATAATCAGTTTTCGTGAATTATAGTCAATATTAACGAATTTTATTCCATTTGCAGTCAAACGCAATGAATTTTCGTCAACTTCAAACAATTATAGTCATTTTAATGACTTTTCTTAAAATTAATTTAAAATTAATAAAAAAAATATTTAAAATTTTAGTCAACTACAATTAATTGTAGTCAGGGTCAGTAAATTTTATTATCATATATTCATTTAGTCAATGATAGTCTATGTTAGTTAACATTATAGTCAATTATAATTAAGTATAGTGAATTATAGTCAGCTTTAACAAATTTAAATCGGTTTCAGTTAATTCTTATATTGTCACTTTTAATCAACTGCTTTCAATTGCAGTTAGACGTAGTCAGTTTCATTCAAGTTTATAAACTTTATCAACTTTAAGCCACATTGTTCAATTTAAATTTTTATTACCGTTGTTTCATTATCGTCAATTTTTAACTTGATATACTTAATGTTTGCAAATATCTTTTTATATTTTCGTAATTATGGCGTCTATTTCGTTCATTCTACGAACAATTAGTTTTAATCTAACACGTCCATTATTAATGAATTTTAGCCAGTTTCAACCATGAATGAACCGAGGTATAGGTAGTAATATAACGGATTGCAAGCTGCTCAATTTTCGATCGATCGAATCTAAACAAAAAAAAATTCACTCTCTTACGCCTTATTTAGCGCGGCATTGTTAATTATATCGCGTATCGGGAAAACTGTTACATACGATCGCATATAACTCGTCATTGGACACTTCGGTTATACTTTCTCTTTTTTCTTTTTCTGAATTTCGATGTAAAACTAAGTCAATGTCAGAAAGCACCTTCACTCGGAAGTATTACACAAATAGGCGGCACGTGGAATTTTAATGAATCGAATCGGAGTTCGCCACTAGCACGCGACGTTTGTTACATTGTCACAAAGTATCGCATGTTTTGCCAGTATATATATACATATACATAACGTATGTTCATGTGCTTTTATTTAAATATTGCAGATAAGATACCGGGAAAGGTGTCGTATACATTTTATAAATTAATTCTGTCTTTGTATAATTATCATAATTACACTCTCTCAAACTCTGGAACGAGAATCATCACTTTTTCTTGGGAATAAGATATCAAAGCATGTAAAACTTATTTTGTATAATTACGTAAGAGTAAATTTCATTCAGTAATTCTCGAAAGAATGGAATTTTAAACCTGGAAAATTCACTCTCTCGGGGAGTGACACTAATAGTTCACTGTAAAATAAGTTCAATAGTAATAATGACACTTATTGCTCAATCAATAATAACAGATATTGATTGAGCAATAAGTATTCTTAAATATTAAAATTCGATTTGTCCTTATTAAACAAGATTATATATATATACCTTTTTCAAAATTCAAGTTTTCAACAATTAAACTTTTGTGGAAATTTCTCCAAATTTTCTCAGGAACTTTGTTGAAAATTCTGTACTCAGCAGATTAGTCAACTGATTGGTCAACAGATTATTGAATATACTAAGTGCTTTCAAATGTTGAATAGTTTCAGTGAATGAATTTGTTCAATTCTATTTAATGTTAATCACACGAAACTCATCAGTTTCAAGATTAAGCAAGAGTAATTGAAATTGAAACTCTCTATATACATAATACGGTTTAATATATAATTACGTCAAATAGGGTAAATTGCGAGGTTGACAGATACGAAACCAAGTTCGTCTACTTTCCTATCGATTTAACAAAGTATCGTCATATAATGTTACAATTGTATATCTTTTATGGTGTCGTAGCGAACTGAACATGCATCACCGATGACTCATGCCAGCTGATGCTAATTAGCGTATATCGTATGTGTGTAACGAATTCGATTTTTAAGCGTTTCTTTCCAAATGCAGGACATTCTATAATATTTGGGGGAAAATGAGTTTGTGCAGTGAGTTTGAAAATAAAAATAATTACATTTTTTTTATATTTTTACATTTTAATTGTCTTTTTTTTTTATTGATTAAATTGATATTCAGTTGATGATTACTTGATATAATTTATATTTAGTTTATATAATTTTATTCATTATTTTATTTTATTTACGCTACATTACAGTTTTAGTTTATTATACACATATATTCAATGAAGACACCTCCTTTTTTCACAAAAATCTCACTAAATTTAACAATTTACTAAACAGTTGACTAAAGGATCTTTCATGTAAGAACTGTAACCATGCTTAACATTTTGCTTCCGTTACTTCTTGTTAAATTTAATGCACATACTTTTGATGGACTCGAGTGTCGATTTTGCTCGGAAATCCTTCATGCAATGTTTTGTCAAATAAACATGGATTAAACAAACGATAGCATATACTTTCATTATGTGATAAAGATGACATGATATAATTATAAAGAACGTATTCATTATTGTTTATAGATTACTCAAGTTATACGACAGAATGTAAACATTATTTCAACCGTATATATATACGATTAACAAATTAGTGCTCGCGCATAATCGCGATTAGAATTGTCATTAAAAAGTAACCATAATCAACTAATTACAGATTTGATCGGAGTTAGCGAAACTAACCCAATAAAGTTTGCATTGTGTCGGGTAAGTTTTGCTATTATTTGGAGCGACTGTTCTTTTGACCCTGCGCATTGTACATGACGGTCCCGTCCAAAGTTCCAGGGTCTACTCCGAGATCGTATAAGGTAAATCGAGTTTTTTATGGACCTGTTTCGATTCCGTACACAAGAAAGAGTTTCTATACTTTCTTCGTGGCATTGCACTATTTATCTTATCAATGGAAAGTCCAACCGAAGATCCTCCAGGACGAAGGATTGTATAGACTTATATAAATGTTCATCATTTTTGGGGCTGGATAGTATATCTCTCGATCTAACTTGATGTCATTAACCTCGTCTATTGTTCGACTTCGTATAAGGTGACGAACTGTACAATTGTCAACCCCAAGCTTTCATTAATAACAAATATTACAGATAACAAAGCGTACAGATGAAGATCATCCGTATCAGTTGTACTCATTGGGTTTCACATAGAATAGCAAAGGACAGCAATAATAAATTAGAAGTGTAGAGAACTTGTGTCACAGAATATGTATGTATGTATTTTATTGAATGCCTGCACACCAATAGTGTGATTACATTTTGACTCCCTTTTATTCCTTTATATTTTACATTTTCTCGACATTTTTTTCACTACCTATCCGTACATTTACATTAACATTTTCAGAAAATCTAAAATCTATAAAAAAAAACTCTACTATTATTTTGCTAGAAAACTACTATTCTATATAATTTACCTCTCATTTTTTTCTCTCTCCCTCTCGCTTCCTTTCTCAGTCTCACTTCTCACTCTTTCGACCATTTTCATCCATTCATAACCTCTTCCATCCTCATTTTAAACTTGCATACCTCTTCCTACTTTCTCATTTATGCCCTCACATTCTTCCTCCAGATGTTTTATTACTTCTCTACGATTTTGTCATATTCTACATATTCTTTCTTCCTCATTTACCCATTATCTATTCCTCTTTACTTCATTTCCGCACCTCCATCTCGCTATCCTCGGTTGTCACGGAATACACCTAATCATAATACTTTCAGTTTCGCGAAGAAAATGTTTTATTCCGATTTCGTTTTTTTTATACATGTTGTTTTCAGCATTTCTAACATTGGGTGAGCTTAAATATGCCTCATAATTTTTTTTAATAGTACCTATATATATATATATAATATTCGTCAAGTGAGTATAGACCAAAGTTTCAACATGTACAAAATAATGCATTTTGTGCTCCAAATTTATATATGTATATATTTTGTTAATTAGCAAAACAATGAAAGACAATTTATCATTATTAATAAATATTATTATTTTATTATTGCCTATGAATTAACCTAAATTCTAAATTAAAAAAACGAATTTATTATCACCAAACACTTCTCACACGGTCGTGTCAGGTCAGTATTTACATATAATTTTACGAGGTTTCAGGGATTTTACGCAAGACTCGGCTATATACTTTGTTGCCGCAACTATATGCGAGGATATAATGGTCGTAGCACCACGAACAACGACCATGAACGGATCGATGGAATTAATGGAAACGTAGCAATTTTAGATGAATATACATTGTTTTTAAACATTTTTTTTTAACTTGAAACAATAACTAGAAAAGAATATAAAATTTCATTAAAATCATTGTTTTAATTAAATGCTCGATTTGAGTTTAGTATATCAATAAATAATGTTCACCAGTACAGGATTTAAATTATTAAGACGGTTACGTATTAAATATCGACATTTCTGTGCACTAATTGTATATTAATTATTTATATCGTGATACGATTAGCAGTTGGATTGCATCTCCATCGTTGTTTTATGAATATGTTGGAAATAGAATGTATCATGAAGCGAGAAGGAAAATAATAAAGTGAAATTATAACGCAGTAATTCTATAATTATTACGTATGGTTCGTTCTCCTTTTGTAAATTGTACTCATTTCTACAGTAAATTAATAACAAATCATTATTATGCATTGAATGTTTTATTCTATTTTTTTTTTTTGCTTTTTGTTTCTGTTTTTTAAGAAAACAAAGCAATTAAAGAAATCCTGATTTTAAAACTGGAATTTTGAATTGTTTTATATATATTTTATGGAGATGTCTGATGTATAACAAAAATATATGCATTAAATAATTGAAAATAATCAATCAGTCGTGCTTAAAAAAAGTAAATGCGAAGTGATATTTTTATCAGAGTTGCCAAATAAGCAAAGTGCGGATGTACATTCTTAATTTTTATTTGAAATTTGGTAAATCTGTCATATATACTTTTTATAAAATGTATACCAATCTGAAAATTTTTCACTTTAATTCTATGATACCATTTTTGTCAATGAATTTTTATTGATGATTTAAAATGTATTAAAGTAATTAAAATATTGCACTATATAAGAGACATATTGTTTTTAAAATATATCTAAGTGATTTTTTAACAATCGGGTTTACTTAGGATTTATTAAGTATGTAATATAAATTTACCAAAAGGAATTTATTATCGATATATAAAGACAAAAACGGACCAAAAGAGCCCTGATAGAGTCAGAAATTCCAAAATTGCTTCGTAATTTAAAAAAAAAAAATCCCAAATTAAATTTACAACTTAACACGAGGGGTGTAACGATTTCTTGAAAGCATATTGAAGAAAAAGCAATAAAAAATGTAAACAATTTGCTAAATTTAGTACCACTACGATATTCTGGAGCGATCAAACGATACGATTGGGTTATTGACGCGCAACTAATATTATTCTGATCTTTTTTTTTTTCGATAAATAATTCAATATGTATACCCTGCGCAAATCGGAGTTATTGTAGGATGGACTACGTGTGTATATCTGGTTGATGTTTACAAAATAGATTAAGTCATGAATTTCTTTTTTGTGGATCGATATATAATGGAACGAAAAAAGTGGAGCAGCCCAAGTAAGGCGAACGTTAACTGAAAACTAGGCTGTACTAAAAGACATCAGATTCGATTCTCTCAACGCTATTATATTTCCTAACGATTAATTTTTACAATTTATATAAATTTGTAGACTATTCTCGTATACCTTCAAGGACCTAAATTTTTCAGTATAAAGTATTGTTATATACCCACGAATGTGTTATGGATTTAACACATTCGTGGGGATATTGATTTCATTCGAGGAGAATCTCAAAAAAATTCTATGTTTCTCCATTCGAGGATTTAAAAATGCATAAAAACACAACAAATTCTTATTGGGGCAAATTGACGGTATATGCCAGAACGGTAGTGAACGGTAATAAGTCCTTGTTTCACTATGTTTATATACACACACATACACATGAATACACAGATATCTATATAGATATACATATGAAGTGTAAAAATATGTAATAAATTCGAGTTTTACGATATATATATATATACAATTAACAAAGTTCAACTCACAATTATGTAAACTATCATTAAAAACGAGAGTTGCATCGTCCCATCATGCATTTAAATTTCAAAGACAGAAGATCTGTATCAAAAGTAATTCATAAAAATTACTTTTCTATGCTGTTAAATAAAAAAAAAAAAAAAACTAACAAAGTTTGGTTCTTAAATCAATTCAAAATATTTCCCCTGAAAGAACTCCGTTTAGTAATTCCTAACTCCATTTTATTTGAAACGATGCGCATATTTACCTAATTGGATTCGCTGATGTTTACGAATATGAAAATTATGACGCGAATTTCATTTTCATGAAACAAAACGTATGGTTTCAACTTAAAATTTGCATTCACTTTCACTATTGTATTCGTAATCGATAGATCAAAATAAGTAATTACATACATGCTTAAAATGGACGTATATTTACATGCAGAACATTTCTGTAACGTCAAATCGTTTCAACCAATTTAATCAATTTTCTCAAAAATGATCACTCCTGCGTTAAAAATGGATTTAGCATTGTATTTTTATGTGATCTAACACGCTTAAAAATATTTTATATTTACACTGAAATATAAACGCAAAAAACGTAATTTTCATGGTTTTTTTATGGTTTTCACCCTGCTAATTTTTAGTACCATATATTTGTAATCAACAAAAAAAAAAAAAAAAAAGACTCGGAGCTAAGTGCTAAACGCGCGTTTTATGTGCATTAGTTACAAAAAGTGTGTATATCTCGTGTGTAATGTCTTTTTCGACTTTTGTGGAGCTTTTGACTCAGTCACCTTCTACTCGTGCATTCATACAACCTTCATACTCGTCGAAAAACTCATACTTTACGCACTAGTTGCACAATCTACTATTCTACTCAACATTTTTTACATCCGACGGACTTTGAAAAATTGTAAAAAAAAGTTTCACTAAAATTGATATCACGACTATAGACAATTTTGTGTTACTAGAATTTTGTGAAATAACTGGGGAAAAAAGTTTTATAGCGACTTGTGTACAGTTATTTAACTTTTAAAATCAATGGACACTTATCCAAAAAAGTCCCTAGCCACGACAATTATTTACTACACCATTTCGACATAAAACTATATCATGAGGACGTATATTTATTTCGTTAAAATATTGATTAAATAAAGTCAATAATATATTCTTTATTGTTAATTTTTAACGATTCGAGGATCGGTCGGTGCCTTAAAAAAAAAAAAAAGAATGAAAACTAGGTCAAGCGACATAATAATGCATTTCCCTATAGTTGTAAAACGATGACTTTTACGGTCTGACAATCTAAGGTGGTGTTCGGTTCATTTTGCGAATATAAATATAACCTATAGCAACAAGACAGAGCCGCAATTATAACTGGGTCAACATTTATTGAACTGGTCTCGCAGCTGATTTGCATTTTCTTAAGTTCGTGTGTACGTTTGTATACAATCTTACGAAGTAGACATGTGACGGCGATATTGATTTTAGCCAGTCATGAAAAAGCTGAATGATCCAGCGTATCGGGGTTCGTGTAATTCAACAAAATAAGCTTTTTTTATCTTAACAATTAAAATAAATCAAGATTTGTATACTCCATATATATATTTTGTATGTATATCATGAATATCATAGTTAATACGTTTTAAATATTTAAACAATTTTTATTTATTTCAATATTCTTTTTAGCCAGTAAAAAAATTAAAATTAAAAATAATATCGATTTTTTTCTGAATATCTTGCAGGAAGGTTAAATTACATTACAATTGAGCCACCCGTGTTACATACACATGCACAATCCGATATTGAAATAAGCTTTCTCTTTATAAGTGGCGTTTACATTTCGACATAGTGAAGTTGCACTTTTTGGGGTAATTACGAGCAACTCAATATCCACGACGAGTGGAACCTTTTGGTTGGTCATTAAATAATGAACATTAATATTATTTTATAACAATTCATTCTTCAGATTTCTTTTTCTTTCAACATTTGAACCACTGCTTATTTTATATCTCCCTAAATTATAAAAATTTGCCAACACATTCACTAAAAATAGCGTTTTATCGTCATTTTACGTGAAGAAAAACAGTAGTTTGATCAGGAGATATATCTAGCAAACGCAGCAAGTAACAATTATATAACAAATATATATCACAGTTGTTTATTATATCGTTAAATTAATGTTATACAATTGTTACTATGTTGTTGATTATGGGATAACCTTTTGAAACTGGGGGGTTTCAAAGTGATAAATCATTAAGGTAGAAATATATATGTCGAGAAATACATCTAAAAATTATTTGAAAATTTTTTATTTTTACAATTTTGTAATACGTAATTTATAATAAATATAATTTGCATAATCATATATGTAATTTGCAAAATTTTGAAAAAATGTCGAAAAAAATTTGGTCAGTTTATAATAAAAATTTTGCAAATAACATATATATATTATTCTAATTTAAAAAATGGCTGATGATTTTGTTGGAAAAATGAACTGGAAATTTCGGACAATTATTCTTTATTATTTCGTGAATCTTCCGCGTAATTTCCAATCGACATCTTTATGTATTTTTGTTTTTTAATTATAGTAACACAGCAAAATAAGATTCCGAAATCTGTACCATTACGTTTCATTCAATTTTCTTTCATTGTCATTCCATTTCTTTCCGTTTCCTTCCTTTTGATTTCGTTTCTTTCCGTGTCGTTCCATTTCTTTACATTTCGTACCGTTTCTTTCCATTTCTTTCCTTTCGTTCATTCAAATTGCATCCAAAATCATTCCATCGCAACTTTATCATTCCGAATCTTTCCGTCCATTCTGATTGCCTCGAAATGATTTCCGATTTATTCCGATTAAACGACGGACGGTAAGAAATGGAAAGAAACCGAACGAAATGGAATGAAATTGTTAAGAATAACGTGGTTCATAATGGTACAGATTACAGAATGGATTTCTTTCAAACCTCTTTACTAGGGAACGTTTCAATCATTTTAATTGTTTAACATATATATATATATATATATATATATATATATATGTCTATTTACAAGTAAAAATGAGTAAAAATCATGAACAACTTCCGAAATAATCGCTATATATAGGTTTAAAGCACAAAAAATAACCATTAAGTTTCACTCAATAAGTTCACACTGAAGTCACGACCCTTTACCTAAACGTTCCCTTTTTTTCCGTCTTCTTTATAGTTTTTTTTTTTTTTTTTTTTTTTTTTTTTTTTTTTTTTTTTTTTTTTTTTTTTTTTTTTTTTTTTTTTTTTTTTTTTTTTTTTTTTTTTTTTTCTAAAAATTGAATGTATTACTTAAAATTTTCAATTTTTTGAAGCGGAAATCCATTTTCAACATGATGAGATTTTCTGTCAGATCCAGCAACGATTAGAACTTTTTACACTGTATTTTCGAAAATTCGAAAGTAAAAGTCGATCGATATTTTCCCGATTCGTCGAGATGAGTTCAAAAAAAAAAAAAAAAAAAAATCAAAGGAAATTTTTCTACAAATATTACTGTACTCATATAATTCGACTTATACCGTGCTTTATTCAAGTTCGCTTCGAAGTTATACTTCGCGGATATATAACCTATAGTCATAAAGGTTTTGTCATGGACTAAGTGGAGCAGAGCTTATCGAACTGCGGCAATTGGCATTTTCTTAAAAGTTCGTATATATGTAGTCGTATAATCTTAGCCTCTCTAGTCACCTGGCGGCCATATAGATTTTCAACAGTCATGAAATTGATGAATTATAATAGCACCGGTTCATGTGTGATTCTGCAATAACAGGTTTTATTTTATATACAAAATTAATAATGAAATTGAACTCAAACTGCGTTCCGTCCAAAGCGGCTATACAACATTTTAAAGTACGGGGTTTACGAGGAAGGAGAAAAAATTGGTATCTAACCCTTAAAAATCCAAAAAATAAAAGTAAAAAAAAATACACACACATATATATATATATATATATATATATCGTAATATCGCAATTGATAGAATGCAGTTTGAGTTTAATTTCATTATTAATTTTGTATAAAATAAAACCTGTTATTAAAATCTGTTATATACATGTGTTACAAAAAATGTTTAATGTTTGCTCTAGTTTTTTGGATGTGTCTTAATTTTTACCATCATCTTATAGTTGCAAATCGGCCGATTGAAAAGTTTGAAAAAAAATGAGCACAAAAAGCTCATTTTTTTGAAAGATCAAAAGTGTGAATCTCGCCGAATGTGTACTTTAAAAATGTAATTTACGAAATGAGCTCGGAAATTATCGCATATAGGAGGATTTGAGGAGTACTTTTTTAGGATATTATTATATATTACTTTTTTAGGAGTAATTATATATATATAAAAATTAATAGATGAAGAATTAAATGAAAAAAAAAAAAAAATTCATCATCATCCATAAATGTGAAATTTCTTAAAATATATTCAGTCTGTGAAACTATAGAGACTTAAAAAATAACGATTATATTAACATTAAAGTTTCGATTTTTCTTGGCGAATTATACAAATCTTTGTTTTCTTCTTACGGGGCAGGTGGGCGGGGGGTGGGGAGTATATGGTAAGTTTATTCAAATGAATCAATTAATTTATATTAATCCCTATTATGATTATTATGATTATATTACTATCATTATCAACTCGAAAACTCGAAATTAAAAAAGAAATTTCGTTATTTCAACTTATATATATAGTATAATCAAATACATGACGACCTTCAAAAATACCAACAAAATGCAAAATGTATGGAAAAATCATTCTAGAAATCGAAGCGTATGTATAAAACATCCATTGCTTAAATTCATGGTTTAAAAAAGTAAAATTAATTTAATTTAGGAGAACAAAAAAAAAAAAAAAAAAAAAGGATTTTTTCATTTTAATTTATTCGATGTTCTATAAAACTATAGATACACTTAAAATTAAATGCACTAGAAATATTCGACAACTATATCCTAAAATAATAAAAAATGACGAGGAATTTTTGTAATTTGAAAAAACTTACAGCAAACTGCTATAAAAACTAAATACACATAAAAGTTTTTTTTTACATTTTAAATGTATAGCAATAAATCATTCAATCAAAATTATTTCACCACTTGGAATGTAAAATTAAAATTTCGAATATTCCGAGAAACATATTTACTTTTATTTATTTTGTATTGTTATTTTTAGCAATTATATTGTAAAGCAGTCAAAGTAATAAGTAAAGTAACCGAAAATGCGAAAAGTGACAGATTTTTTCGCTGCAGTATTTCATACAAGATTTTATTTTTTTCTTTGACTTTGTCACATAGAAGTAGATCAAAGATTAATTATCTATTTTACTTCGACCCGCACCGTAGGTCGGACGAAGTATTGAATTTGGTCATGCTGGCAAAAAAAATTACCCCCTATTTTTTCATCAAATGTCCACGTT
>JAPYZR010001645.1:0-27914 GCA_030522945.1 Trichopria nigra
ATACACACACATATATATATATATATATATATATATATATATATATATATATATATATATATATATATATTAATAATTTTAAAAAATGAATTAATATAGTCTAGTCACAGATTTTAGAATTATACTGATAGTTAGAATCTGTACAGATTGTAGTAATTCTAAACAAGATCATTAACATGGACGAAATAAAAATAGGATAGAAAAGGGATTCATTTTCTTAAAGACGAATACTTCCGAATCTTTATTAATCCAAGAGTTGGCATTTTAATCTTTTTTTTTTACTATGATCCGACCAAAATCAAGAACATAGTTCTTTTAAACCAAAGTGGTCAAGAAATTAAATCAAAAATCCATCAACGTGATCAATTTTTACAAATTGTCATTGAGACGATCGTTTTTTAAAATAAATGGTTTATTTTCCAATTCTAAACTTTTCTGTTTTCTAGAACAATATATAATATACATAATTACTGCAAAATATTAAATTTCCGAAAAAATGGCGCCAATTCAAAAAATAAAAATCGTTTTATCTTCTCTCGCATCAATTGTTTATATGTGATTGTTTGTTTTTTTTTTATTGTAAACCACAATCGTAAATATATATAGTATGTACTTTTGTACGCAATGTCCATTAAGCGAAATCGAAAAAAAAAAACGGAATTTAATAAAAAGGTTTTTAATCTGGATTCTGCCCAAGAACGAATTAAAACCATTTTTAGATTAAATTAATTGATATTCTTCTTTTCATTCCCAAATTCTACATAATTTCGAAATAAAAATGAAGTTAATAATAAATTCTATAGTCAAATTTCAAATTCTTTGATATAGAATGATCAAAAATTTCAAAATTCTCAAACATCTCGTATTGAATTACACAAAATTTTATAAAATTTTTAGAACCATCTTGGTTCCGATTCTTGATGTACTCTTCGATGTTTATAAAGAATTACATTTTTTAGACTTCTTTAATATGTCGAGAACGATAAAATGAAGTTACAACAAAATTTAATAAGAAAACGTGAAATTTGTTTTTATACGTTCTCGTTTTTTGTGTCTTATTACGAGATACAGAAAATCGGTTTAAATTTTCAATAACGTATATAATGAGTACTCGAAGTCTTCTTTACAATGTTTTACAATAATTATGGGGATTCTATTTAATTCAGCGGCCTCTATCGATAACGTAAAAAACTAACAATTGGTCTATTGCAAAATATGAGTTTGTTTCGTCCCATGTTTCCTTCTTGCCTTAAGTAATAATACATATTGATATTATTATAAGGTTTAACGTTTTAAACAATATATTCTATATGTTTCATTGCGAGATACAAAATACTAACTATAGTATAATAAACAAATAATATATATATTCTACCATATTTTCCAATTAAGCTTGTATCTCTGGAAAAGTGTATATACCACCTTATATATAACGAGTATACGTTTCCTTCAGTACATCCCCTTTCGCGAAGAATGAAAAGCCCTTGCAAATATCTAAAATTAACCTCCTTATTTCCTCCCCTAAAACAAAAGAAAAACAATTCATACAAGACGTACTACTTATTGTCAGTTTATACGTCGAAAAAGAAAATAAACTTTTATCTAGTTCTCCCTTGCTGTTTGTTTGCTGATGGCATCCAGAATCGGATCAATCGCTCAATTTGTTAAAACCAATAAGTGCCGGTGCGCAATGCTTGCATTTCTTATCTCTCGATCCAATCAGTTCTTTTTATTTTTGCAAACTGTACTTCTTATTTAGTCCCTCGTTCATCAATCCTTATTAGGCGCTTTATAATTATCTCGTCGCAACATAAATGAATTAGAAAATCGTTCATTACTTTTACGCTAAAAATAGAAGGCCGCCGTCGAGACGTCGTCGTTATCGGATAAGCCGTTGTTCGCCATTTACCGCACATTGTTACTAAATTTTCTTTTTTCTTTTGTTTTTTTTTAAGCGCACACCTTCGCATCGCCTTATTCGTCACGTTCACTTTCTGACATCCGCGACTTTTCGCCGCGGGACGAAATGTTCATTTGATCCACCTCCTCCGAGTCGCCCCGCGATTTACAGGATGTTTGCGGCCGCGCGTCGAATTTCGTTATCAGGGGGTTGGAAGCTGATGGTGGGAAAAACGCGAGGTGGTGCGTGGGTGGTGGGAGTAAGTGACACGCGCTTTGAGATCTGGTCAGCGGACGTTGTCGGCACTCTGTCGCGCGCGGTGAATGCGCGTGCATCTACCACATCCGACATATAGCCGGTCTTGTGTATATATATATATATATGTATGCGTGGATGAATATTTGCTCGAACCTAGGCCGTATGTGTGGAGGAAATCCGAATACCTTCCCACCTCCCCCTACACCCGGGTACACTAGGGTATCATCC
Source organism: Trichopria nigra (assembly GCA_030522945.1). NCBI lineage: Eukaryota > Metazoa > Arthropoda > Insecta > Hymenoptera > Diapriidae > Trichopria > Trichopria nigra. The sequence continues at coordinate 2,387 of JAPYZR010001645.1, forward strand.
TTTGCCCTCGTCCTACCACCCGTTCTCAGTCGTTACGCGCTCACCAACGAAGCGGGTTTTTCCCGCTCCTTGTCGGTGCTTTTTTTAATCGATGCAGTTCAGCGTTGAACCGCGACCTTTCTTTTTTTAAATGCATTTGAAATTTCAGTGACAATGAGTGAATAGTGAAGTAACGCCAGAATTATTTTGTGTCATTGTCCGATGGAAACGATGTCAGTGATTTAACCCAGTGATTGCATTATTACATCCAATTGTCGTTGTTTCATTCTGATTAAATTGTAAATAGAATTCGGTAATGGTAATGGGAGTCGGACATCACTCGGAGCGCCCGCCGGAATAAAAAGACGAGCATTCACCGTTTGTTCCACGATACGCTCATTATACGATATTAATGATGTTGCTGCGCCCGATGTGCAATTCCCATTGAGCCTTTTGTCACTTTAACGACAAGCTTGGATGCTGCGGATTTGTCATTAGCGATGTTGTGTCAACGATCCAATCTTGATGATCATCACCGATGACTCGACGTTAACGAGGTGTTGTCAAATACTGTTCTGGAATATCATCGAATCAGGATGCTAATAAAAGTTGATGTAATAGCAGACTGGCTCGGTGACGAACTTGACATGACCGATATTGCGTCAACCGTGACGCGTTCTTTCGTGGTCGTCCTGATGATGGACCCGAGTCAGGTGCGACCATGAAGATACATATCCAAAATTAAGCTTCGATGGACTTGATCAGCTGGCAAGTCTTACGAGGTATCGATAATATTGACCGGATGAGGATGCAATATGGACGTCGCGTTGGAATTAAGACGCGAAGAATGTCAGCTGGTGTTCAGAAATCCGGCGGACCACTAATCTTAGACGATGCTGTGTCGGCTGATAGGGTGTCAATTCTATCGGTTGAATGGTGAACTGTCAACAGTTTAGCCGATGTTAGAAACGCCGCCATGGATAGCCCGTTTTCTCAAACGACCAGTCCTGGATTCATCGTGGACGACGCTCAGGCCCTGGGTCCGCGTCGCGACTCTCTGTACATCGTGATCCCAATCAGCATAATATATGCATCCATCTTCATCAGCGGTACCATAGGTAACATCAGCACATGCATCGTGATCGCACGCAACAAGTCGATGCACACGGCGACTAACTACTACCTCTTCAGCCTTGCCATTTCCGACCTGTTGCTGCTCGTTTGCGGGCTTCCGGTAGAGATTTACCAAGTCTGGTCCAAATATCCGTACATCTTCGGCGAAGTGTTCTGCATATTGAGGGGCATCGCCGCGGAGACGTCCACAAATGCATCCGTGTTGACCATCACGGCCTTCACCGTCGAGCGTTACGTGGCGATATGCCACCCCTTCCTGGCCCAGACGATGTCCAAGCTCTCGAGGGCCATCAAGTTGATCCTGGTGATATGGCTTATCGCGCTGCTTTGCGCCATTCCACAGGCCCTGCAGTTCGGACTCGTACCATTGCGCTCCGAGTACGTGATGTGTAATTTTAAAAAGGTCATCATACCGCATTCCTTCGAGCTCTCGACTCTAGTGTTTTTCATCGTCCCTATGACTTTGATAATGGCGCTTTACGCCCTGATCGGCCTCAAGCTGCACAAGTCGAACATGATGAAACGCGATCACCGGACGAGTGTTAATAATAAATTTAAAGTGGGTATGATACGCAATAACAAACACTGCAGACACAGTACTGGGAGGTATTCCAGGAGGGTCTTAAAAATGTTGGGTAAGTTTTTTTTTTAATCTCCATATGCTTCTTCAATTTTATATCGACAAGCTGATTTCAATTGTTTTAGTAATGAGCAACCTTCAGATAATCAGTACGAAGGTCACATTTGCCTTAGACTCGAACGTGCTTCCGTATATTGTTTATTTCTGTCGATTGTAGGATATATTCTTTAAGAATTGTAAAAGTTATATCTAATAATATAGAATACACGGGGATGACAATGAATCCGATTAATTTCGTACGCCATATTGGATCCGTCACGTTGAATTTTTAAAAGCAGACATCAGATTCATAACGAGCGACCTCAAAAAACCCTTGTATAGAGAGTTTGATCAAAATTCGTTAAATTTTGGGATTTGTGCGAATGGCTATGATATTACAAATAAAAATTCACTTTGATCGCCATTTTGTGTCCGCCATTTTGGAATTTTATTTTTTTTACCATTCTACTTGATGGCACATTCATTTTTATAGGATATTTATATGAGCTTTGCAGATATTCGAATGCCTATAATAAAATCCAACCCATAATAAAATTCAATAAATTAAAAATAAAAAAAAACAAAAAATGTTTATGGCATCATGTATAAAGTTTTTATTTGAAAATTTTAATAACGTTGTCGTGGAAGGAGCAATTCATGACCAATAAAAAATATATATTTCAGTTTTTTCTCGTGAAGTTTAAACATTAAAAATATTAGGTAAAACTTCATGAAGAGAATTTGTTCATTTTGTCCTTAAAGGGTGAAATTGGCGTTTTCATGAATACAGTTAATAAAATCCATGCATATCCTATATTCTAAATGATGTATTAACTTGAGATAATTAATAATAGTAATAATAATAATACATTAATACATTAATAATAATAAAATAATAATACATTATTATATATTAATAATAGTATTAATAAGTAGTATTAATAGTAATAATAATATATTAATAATAATAATAACAAATATTGCATTCTCGATTTTTTTCAACGTTTTACTATCGAGCTTTTCAATTTTTTCATACTCTGATTTTTTTTTTATATACACTTCTCTCTTTCGAATGAATTCTATATTTGAGCTCCGTATAGGTCGAACAACGTATTAAATTTGGTCGATTCATCATTTTTCATCAAAAAAACCAATAAAAAATCTTTCGATTATTATCTCGTACGTATATGTTCGTACGTGAGTTACTTTGCACGATACATCACGAACGGACAAACAGAATTTCTTTTGTATAACCCCTTTTTGTATACGTCGGATTTGGAATATATCCATACTAAAAAAGAGCAATGCTGTTCAAAAAACTCTGCCAACTTTTGAAAAAAAAATGTCTCTAATTTTAAACTAAAGTGACATTTCCACAATTTTTGATCAATTATTAAATATAAGTATTGAATCTATAACGGTTATTGGTTTTTTTTTTTTTAATTGATCAATTGTATGAGTTGGGATATTTTTCTACTTCTAGAATTAATAAAAATAGGGTGCCATTTTGAATTTTTGGTCCATAATAATGAACATTGGATCGAAATATTCAGGTCAGCATAAGAAATCGATTGATTGTGACTGTTTTTATTTGACATAAGTAAGTGGTCGGTGGAGGGGATGGCACAAGCGCAATAGTATTCCAAGATGTTGAAACATATTCATTTTCAAATTTTTTATATACGAAAATAAATATATTAAATAATATACACGCGTGATATCAACTATGATTTAATTACATTTTATACAATTTACATTGCAAATTAAACTTGGAAACTTCAGTGAGCACCTGCGGCCGGAGGCCGTATGGTCGAAGTCCCTATAGTTTAGTAGTAATCAGCTTTGGAATTTTTAAAAAGCGCCACCATCAAAGGCAGATGTACTCTTATTTAACTTTTTCTACAGACTGGCTCTTTTCAAGTCGCATACCTATTCTACCCGCGTATTCGAATTGATCCTATAATACTAATGGCAGTCGGTTAATCTTTTTAATTCTTCCGACATTATAAGGTATAATAATAGAGTTCAAATTTAATTCTATGCTCTGAAGAAAATACATTAACATTAAAATAAATATAATAATAATAAAATACTTTAAGCAATAATAATATTATATATAATAATATATTTATATTACGATAACAAATTCAATCATATAAAAATATATTATTATTATTATTATTATTATAACAAAATTATTGTTATTATTATTATATTTTTACGAATTTTTACATTTAAAATAATATAATTACGTCGACATAATTGTTGCTGTGGACGCAGGAGAGAAGCCCCTGTATATATAGTTTGTACTTTTTAACTTTTTTCCCATGTGTTTTATTTCCTTTTTGTTTTAATGTATAATTAGCCGATGTTTTTTTTAATCGTCGTTTGCTATCGTACTTAAATTAGGAGACTTGAATATATACTGATAACATTTTAATTATAGTCTTGAAATTCCATTTTTTTTTTTTTTATAATGCAAAAATCAAAAACAGTGTGAAATATATAAGCGGAAATAATTCCCTAGTAGAAATCTGTCCATTTTTTTCTTACACTATCCATTTCTCCTATGCCTTTAACATGGTAAATATCTGAACTGTCTAAGAATTGGCTAAAACCCATAAAAAAGTTAATGAAGAAATCGTTGCGAAGAATCGTTCCTTATTAATAAGGTTTCCTTGTAAACAACGAATACAAAATGATTGCAACCGATTGTTTAACATTTTTTGAAAATTTATTTTGTATAATATATTTTAAATTAGACTTTCCATTATTCTTCAATTTTTATATTCTCGTACTTTTTGCAATCTTGATATACATTTAATTCTTAGATTTGTGCGACTCATAAAGAAGTCAAGAAGAGTTCGCCGAACGATCCAAATGATATTCCGTAAATTTCCACAAAATTAAAAAAAAAATAAGGTTCAATTTTGGCGAACAGCTTTGGAATTCTTAACAAGGTCGTAATGCATTCAAAAGCGCCATCCTCAAATGATCGTCGTGACATTTCGTTATGCATTCTTGTTTACTTTTTGGGCAAACTGGTTGGTTCACCATGTGGCCTACCGGATCTGCCGGCATTTATATTGATCTTAAAACTAGTATAGGAGTCGGTTAAATGTTAAATTCCGCAGCCTTTCATGCGTAGATTTGACGTTTATCTCTAAGTATTGTTTTGATCAAAATAAATTTATTGAGTTTAAAAAAAATTTCATCCAGTTTGAATCGATTACTTAATATAAGGTGGAGATAATAAACACGATGTGTGTTTTAAAATATTCCGTTGTTTTTTATTCGAGAATTTCTTTGGAGTCTTGATTGTTATTGTTTTTATTCACATCGAAATTATTCACAATGAAAATGTTTGAAAATCATAAAAATGAATATAAAATCTTAAAAATATTTCAATCATGAAAGACTTGAGAGATGAAAATTGTTACATTTATTAAGAAATTTTTTTAACGTTATATAACGAACAAACATTTTTTTAAATCTTTTAATTATTTTCTAAATTACTTTTGATTTCCATGTTTGAATCGTTGTACCATTTTATAAAAGTTATTATATATGATGAAACCATTTCGAGACATGCTAAAATTCAATTAATTTTAGTTAAAGACAGATTTAGTAAAATAACAAATTAAATTAGATTTTAGATTGGAAAACTGTGAGATACCAGCCACTGCGCATTACAATGCTGAGGATTCGCATAAGAACTTGATTAATAAGTTCGAAAGTTACTTATAAAATTGAGGGACATAGTCGAATGAAGTATTAGTTTGCGAAAGCTGATTTTCAATTTTCAGTGTGCGTATATGATTTTGATAAAAATACACTTTGCAAAAGTTGACGAAATATATAATGATTGTGAATTCGTGACAATCTCAAAGTCCTTTCAAAGAAAACAAAAGTGAGAAAAATGTTTACGAAATATATTGCGCTGGAAAATTGTTGTTATTGTAATTTATAGTGTTTGACATTTTCATATAAAAACAAGTCGATTTTTAATTGCATATTTCATATTTACTTCATGAATGCATCGTTATTGGAAAATGTTGATGTGGACACGGAATAAAAGGGCTTGAAATTTTATTTACATTACAGTGCTTCTCTTCTTTCATTTTTTCCACTGTAATATTTTGTCATGTTTCTTTGTTTTCTTATATGATTTTTTTCCCTCTCTTTCCACATTGGCTACATAGCTTTCTGACAGTTGACTTTTCCCGACTTGATTCCCAAAGTGGAAGAAGTTATGAAAAAAGATATTATGAAAAAAGACATATACATATATTAATTACTTATCTTCAACTTCAGAAAAGTTTGTTGTTCAAAAATTTAGGGCTTTTCTTTAAGAGAATATAGATATATAGGTTGATATTTGAAAACCGTAAACGACTAGACGTGCAAAAGACCTGATATACTGTCGAAAGAACTGATTCGCATACGAATTGCCGGTTCGCGTGTTTCCATGGGAAAGAATTTGCTTTTATTCGCACATACGCTCAAGCGAATTCCATATTTTGGTACTTTAAGGTACTTCAGTACCATTTTGAAAGGTTTACTTTGCAGTTTTTGGCACATAAACAGCTTGCGAAAACATGCTTCAGCTGTATAATAAATGAATTGAAGAAAAGTTCACGAAAACAATGTTTTCAAATAACAATATATCCAAAAGAAAGAACAGATTTAGTCATCAAAAGTTGATAAAAATCGACAAAATGATAATATTTTGTTTATATATAAAGTTGAATGTTTATGTTTTCCATAATCAATTCACGTATTGTAAAAGAAATGTGCCTATACATGGCTAAAATTTTCTACACTACGATTTTCGAAGTGGCTGAATACTCATTTGCCCTCGGATTCAGAAAATTTTCAAAATGGCGGAACAAAATGCTAAAAGTTGTCCGATCGAATCGAAATGTTATACTCGGGGGTTTTCGGGATCCCCGATTGCGAATCCGAGCACGGATAGTCGAAATTCAAAATGGCGGTTCTAGTATGGCTGACAAATCTGTAAATAGATGCTTATTTTCTGTATTATTCTTGTTTATTCTCCTGATATTTGATTTTAAGTTTCCAATTTTCAAAGTATCAACTTTTAATAATATCATCTTTTCTTTTAATAACATCTCCACCCGATAATACCATGAGCGTTTACCACGGCTAATGTGAGGTGTTGAGAGTCGCTAAAGTTTGCCAATTGCGTAATAGCTTATATTATTAAAGCTGGGAAAATAAATACGAAAACACGATAAATAGTGAATATGTATAGTCCATTATTTCAGTCAACGTTGATTTCTCGGAAATTGGTTTTGATTGAAAAACTTCTCTGCTATACATTATGAAGTTCCAAAAGTGTAAATTAATTGTCACACGTGGTGGACATTAATAAGGGCATTTAATTTAAAAGCTAATCACAAGTAGAAAATGTACTTTCTAAATTCCTTGAAGTGAAATATCTTTCCAGGAATTAAGGCACATTTCAAAAGTGTGCAATTCACTATTATATACTCTCTCATTCTATTTTTAGAGCGAAAACTGAGCACCTCTATTAAAAGAGCTAAGTTTCTGTGACATTTCCACGTCTTATTCAGTGAAAATTCAATAATTTAAAAAAGTTCACTGATTTATCACTCCAAGAAATGTAACAGACTAATATAATAAAACAATTTGTATTTTTTTTTTTAATTTCATTTAGGCATTTTTAGTGTTTTATGAAACCCATGATTATTGATGAAAACCATCAGAAAAAAAGAACCCACTACTTCGAATTCTCAAAAAGTCCACACTGTAAAAAAACGTCCAAAAACCTTCCAGTACATGTGCATTAATCCTTCACACTGTATATATCTATACATATATAATACATAATATATCGATATACTCTATTGAGAAAATTAATGTACAGTACATTAAATTTCATGACATTTTTAACCATGTAGAAGTCTTCAAGGAAATCGCTTATTAATTGATTCATATTGTAGCAATCTAATAAATTCCTTTTTCTGCATGTCGATCCGAATCATCAGGTACGGGATTCAGACAAGATACTCATAGCTAAAATTGTCAAAGTAAATTTTGGAGTTTCACGATTTTCCACATTTTTTTAAAAATATGTTATATAGAGAGAAAATTATTAAGTCACTTTGTTAAAAAAGTAAATTATTTATTCTTTTAAGAATTATATATTTGTTGCGACGAACATTCTTCATGATTCTCATTAGAAAGGGCGAAAAGTAGACTTCAATCTAACAATTTCCAAGACTGAGGCACTCGAATTTATTTTGTTATAATTACGAATTTTATGCACAACACTTTGACGAAAGATTCATTAATTACTTTTATGTAATTACACATTCTTCAAAGAGTAAAAATTTGTAAAAAATATAGCAATAATAATATACATATACTATTTTTTAATAATATATAAATAATAATAATAATAATAATATAATTTAAAAAATTATATTGATTAAAATAATGAAGACTGAGTCAAAATTCTGAAAATATGTAAAGGACTCTTAGAACGGAATACTTGTAGAAAAAATACACGAATCATATTGATTGAAAAATTGCCAACGTAATTGATGACTCTTAATTTTACGTAGTTGGCAATTGAAAGTGTCATTTTTAACGCAACAAATTTCACTGTAAAATGAAATACTTAAATTCAGTCAAGAAACGTGACTGAAGCAAGAAAATTTATTGAAAGTAAGGTTTAATGTAAACAAGCCCTCTTAAACAATGACAGACTTATATGCACTATACATTAACGATTTTAAGACCTAATCATTTTAAGTATTTATTTTTACAGTGTTGTTTTCTTTAAAGCGTAGAATGAAATTCCAACTCTCAAATAAGGTTGAAAAATTAAAAAGATTAACTGCAGCTACCATTAGTTGTAGGGCTCAATTTAAATGCAGATATAGAATGGGTATGCGGCTTGGAAAGAGCAAGTCTATATAGAATGAGTAGATAAACGAGAATACATAACGAAATGTCGCGCAGCTTTGATGGTGGCATTTTTTAATTCATTCTGACCTTGATGAGAATTAAAAAATAAAACTGTTAGATTCGATACATTTTTCCGAATATTTTAAATACTCATTTTTAATAATTGAGCAAAAATTGAGGTATACTAGTTTGAAACTAGAGAAAAAATTTTTTTCTCAATTATTGTCATAGTTTTTCTTTACACCATTTCTCCATTATAGTACGGGTATATTCCAACATTTAATGATTTCCTCGTACAGCTTGGGAGTATCCAAAAAGAGGTTAAAGATGAAATTCCGTTTGTCCATGCGTGTGTTATCGAGCAAAGTGACACATGTATATGTGTATATATACAAGTTAAAAAGTAAAAAAAATTGTTATTGTATTTTTGGGTTCCGTATGGTCTGAAACATATATGGATACTTTGTGAAAAAACAGGGGGTATTGTTTTTCCTAATGTGACTATATTCCATACTTTGTCAGACCTATATATACGGTGCGAGTAATTAAATGTTACCACGCCGAAATTTATCGTTACATAGAGAGAGGGGAAGTTCAAGAAATTACATTTATTAATTTCGTACTTGATTACGAACTAAAAATTTATTTATTATATTATACTTATTATTGTTATTATTTATTATTATTTATTATTATTTTTATTATCATTATTATTATTAGTATCGAATCCGTTCTAATTTTATTATAATTTTAATCTAATTAAATTAATTTATTAAGTTATTTGCAAGAAATATTGCTTCATTATTTAAATTTATCGCGTTTTGAAATATTGCACATTTACGTTATTTACAAACTTCACAATTGTTTCGTAGCAATACTATAAATTACCATTAACAATATTTGTTGAATAACGTTTTATCTATATATGACGGTTGCGTGATACTCCGCAGCTCGGTAATAATATTGACAAACTGTTGTTTTGGCTTATTACCAACGAACATTTTAAGGAAAATGCACTAGTTATAATTGTTAATGAATTGAATGTGTAGATGCATTAGGTTTGTATTATAACGTGGGCATTAATGCATTATTACCTTCTATACTAAGTTGCACTCCGGCTATTTTGTACAGTTCAAAAATAGTTTACGGCGTACTTCATGTACATACGAAAGTGTTTTTAAAACAGATCTCCAGTTTATTTTGAAAAATTTAGTTGCAATTTTCGCATTCTACCAAAATATCTTTAAACGAATTCAATAAATATTGCGAGATGGAACTCTATTATTTCTTTTATGTATTTAATAATATATACGCGTAAAAAATACATAAATTGTTACAACAAAACATTTATTATATCACGATGAAAATAAAATAAACATAATATTCTCGTACATTATTACTGTATATAATATAATTATGATAGGTTATATATTGAGTATTAATAATATATTCTTAACATATCTTGGAGTGAAAATTTTACGCTTAAAGAGTGAACATTGAGACACTTTTCAACGGTGAATTTTCACTTTTTAAGATTGCTTCTCACTTTCGTGGAGTGAAATTTCACTCTATTTTGGAGAGAGAATTTATACTATAAAAGAGTTAAGCACTCTTTCAAAAAAGTAGCTCAATTTCACTCATTATAGAGAGAAATATCACTCCAGGAAATTTAGAGAATAGCACAAATACAAAAGGGGATTGTTGTAATTTCAAGAATATGTCAAAATTTTAACTAACTAAATAAATAAATTATAATAATGAGAAAGGGGAACATTTTAAAAATGTGATATTATACGAAAAGTATTTAAAGGTGTCGAATTAAATTTCAAAAATCTAATCGATCTGTATATAATGTGCAGTAGTTGAGACCTCCGTCAATTTCTGCTAATAAATATTCGTGCAATCAATTCTTTATAGTTACATTTTTCTTAATGAGTTTATTAAATGAAGAGTTAACACACTTTTCGCAAAAATTTGTTTTTATTAATATAATTGCAAATTTGATTCTGCTGAACCTAGCCATAATGAAAGAATTTATCTCTCTCTCCCTTTCTCTCTCTGTCGCTCACCGTTGTCGCTTCACAGTGCATTTTTATTCCACATCAATAAAAAATTCGCAATATCTGACTTAGAGGTCACGACGTGTCAAAATGTTCACCGTTTCTTTATTTAGCTCATTAGAACAATGTTGAATGCAATATTGGCGGACAGAAATTGCCAACATTGTATAACACGTCATACGATTATTAAAAGTTATCGTACTTTAGAATCACGTTAAATGTTTTCTGTTACACATAGTTTAAAGGAGATACTCGAATCTCGAATGTTTTATCGATGTGAAATGTTTTTGCGATATACGATTACATATATATATATAGAAACCATTATATATAGCAGATTTATGAGAGACATCGAAGAGAAAATCATAATACTGTCCATGAAGTTCATATAGAAGAATATATCGAAAGAACTTTCGAGAATATTAAAAAAAAAACATGAATGCGCGAGAGTACATTAATTAATTACGGGCTGATTACATGTGCAAAACGCTTACATTTTAAGAGTTCCTTCTACTGTTTCCTATTCAAGGAGGTTTACAAAAATATTGATTCGTAAACTCAGAATTATTGGCACTTTCAGTATATCTTTCACGAGCATTTACTCTCTAAATATCTTGGAGTGAAATTTCACTCCATGAAATTTAGAGAGTACTTTTACTTTATGTTGATTGGTGTTATTGATGCAATTATGAAACTCTTGATTTCAAACAGGAAAAACTATACGAATTCTTGGATAATAACAATATCCAAGTGTGCGTGAAATTCAACTTTACACTTTGTTTTTAGTGCGCAAAGTGTATTTTTGCACAATGGGTTAAATAAACTCAATTATTTCTTAATTACAAAGTCAGTACAGTCCTATTACAGATATAATAGGACTTTACTCTTAGACTCATACATATGAGTCGAAGAGGTAAATGTATGATTAAAACAAATGTAATTCAATAAATTTCTTCATTATTTTCGTTCAGAAAGTGACTTTCATTCAAAACGTAAACAAATTATGGTAATACAAAAATCCCCAATGATGTTTCCAATTGAAAACAATTGCAATTCATTGAACTCTAACCAACGCAAGTTGATCCCGATTGTCTCCGTAAAATTGTTTTAGCGAAACAAATTTTATTCCAATATTGAAATCTAGATAATGTATACATAAAGATGAATTTAATCAGAAAATCTATTTCTCATCGAAAGTTACCTCAAGGCTGTTCAGTTCCTGCATTATTTTTTGTTATATTTGTACGGTATCGTCCTCATGCACGAGACCTCGATTCATTGTTGAATTTGTGGAATAAGTTTGCTCCCGACAATAGCTGGATAAAGTCATTGTTAGCACTCGCCAATAACGCGCACGAAATAGAAAACAGAATTATAAAGTTTCACCTATACGATAATATCCAAGACAAAGATACAAAATATGAATACAAAAAAATGAAAACAAAGTTTTAAATCCTTTTTAAAATTGATCAAAATTGATAAAATGTACAAAAGTGTACATTCACGTACAAAAGCTGACATAATTTTTTAACAAATATTGAAAAAAAAAAATCCTTTTATAATATAAAATATAATATAAAATATAAAATATAAAATATAAAAACATAATATAAAAAATTGAACTGATTCTGGCAAAAATAACATAGAGTATAATTGCTAATGAAAACTTATTTCTTATAATTAAGTTTCCTGTGTATAGTTTCATAATCATAAACATTCATAAACATAATAGATTCCTGTGACAGAAAATCTCTCGAAAATTGTCATCTTTACACGTCATTGTTTGTCTATGTACTGTGCATTTTTATTATTGAATTCTGTTTGATCTCTTATTATTCGTGGCACCCCGAGCAAATACCTTTTTTAAAATCAAAGAAGCAAGCTCTCAATACAGCCGTCGAAAAAATTACCAGCGCAAATAGCTCTTATCGGCTCTCGCGGGAATTCGAACCCAACGAGATGAAAATTTTAAAAATAACTACATCAGAATCTAACTAACTGCGGCTAGGAAGTACAGAACCGATGCGACACTAGAAGTGAACTTAATACCCCGGTTTACGACGTTATGACTCGGCATATCATGAATATCGTGTCTTCAGGACTTTTTTCAATATTGCGAAAATTTTACCTGTATTTCATATACATATATACTGCAAAGTATGCAATTTGAAGATCAAAATCAATATACTACTCTGACTAACACTGATTTTTCCTTCATTGACCTGCTTATTATCATTTCCATGGATCTTTTTGAGCCTGAAAACAATAGCAGTGCTCTCAGATTTTTCTTATCTTGTTGCATTTTCTAGAAAATGTAATCTGAGAAATGTGTCAAAATTTGTAAATTTGTAATCAAAGCATAAAATTAAAATAAAAAAGTACTATATACTAATTAATGTTTTGATTCAATTAGAATGAAAATGATAAAATATATATAGTAGGGATAAATAAAAAAAATCATGTAATTAATATTTATCATTTTTGCCTTGGCGCAATATACATGAATTATTTACTACATTTGTTTTTTATATATTTTTTAAACTACTTACGTTTCTTTCTAAATAAAGACATAAACTGCGATTATATTCGTGCGACCCGATGTACATACATTGCATAATTATACGTATATATAAATAATCAATACACGCGATATTTTATTTCGTTGAATCATCCGGACGCATTAAAAATGCTGATTTCTGGATGAAATATTCCAATAATCCATAATCATGTAATTAACGCACATTATCTCCAAGAATGTGCAGGTGTTATATATGCTGATGCTTTCTGAGGAGTATCGACGGCAGACTACAGTGCCAACTTAGGTTTCATGTAATAAAACAATTCTGCACGCGCGTAGCCTGCTACAACTAGCAATCATAGTAATTGAAGTTGCAACTGCATCTGGGTTAATCTGACTAGTTAATTTACTCGATCGCCTTAGATTTCGAGTGATGCGAATAAATGAGTTTGGAGATCAGGTTCATTTTATTTTTCCAAGTGCTTCTTTTACTCGTTGAAAATATGGAATTATCGTTTTAATTATTTAGTCTTCTAATTGCTAACGACAATTAGACACAAATGTTACGCCTTTTACCATGAAAAACATGAAATTTCTGATATGTCAACATTTTAAAGCACATTTTATTTATTTTATTTTTGCATTAAAGGTTGGCATTGTTTATCATTGTTTTTAAGTGAAAGTATTAATTTTCATATATATTTCATATATATATATAAGTAAAATACAGGTGAAAAAAAGTAATTCAATTTTTGAAACTAATTTTTCGAAAAAAATACTGAAAAACAGCTCTATTGAGTAAGAAACTACTGGTAAATACAAAATTCGAGCATGAACAGTTGTTATATACACGATAAATCATTTGAAATCGGATGTCAACAAAAAAAGACCCCTGGAATAGACGTAAATGTATGTAATAGGGGGGCCATCTTCCTCGGACATTCAACTCCTTGTATGTGTGTCCTAACAAAACTTTTTTTCATTCCCATATGAGAATTTATTTCTCTTTTACATACAAACATGACAATCAGAATTAACAGTGTCTAACTATGCCAAAAAATATGAAAACCTATAATAACAAATTTTTATTATTATTATTAAAATATAAATTATTATTAAAATACTACATTATTTTTACAACTCAGTGTTCTAAAAATTTATTTAAAAATTCTGTTAATGTAAACAGTTACATACAAAAAAAATAAAAATTATTCTAAATTATTTTTTATTGTAAAAGTTATCAACTTCAAACCCGCCATTTTGAATTCAATTTTAAAAATCTGACCTCAGATTCGTGTTCATCGACCTTAAAATATAACGCACACATAATAAATAAGTTTTATGAAAATCGATAATCTATTTCAGAAATTAGCTATTTCTTGGCAGTCATTTTGGGTTCGCCATTTTGAATTTTGAATTCTTCATCCGCCAATTAAAAAAATGTTATTTTGGCTAATACTATAAATATGACACATCTATTAAAGGTAGTATAACTGTGTTACGAATACATATTAATAAGACGAATGCGAAAGCAGACGTGAAATTTTCCATCGAGTATATGCATACGTTCATCATTAATGAATTTTGTAACGATGTTAGGTTAGGTTAGGCACGTATAATGCGGCGCTTCAATTTCCCGTTAAGTGCATGAGGGCAAGTTATTGTTGATGCGAAGTTTGTGCATTTTTAAGCAATGAACATGAGTGTACAGTTAAAGATAAGGTACTTTTCGGTGACTGGAGTTTGAAATAATACTCTCGTAATTATTGCAAAACTGAATCAGGTCTTTAACCGTGGTGAGCCATTAATTAAATTTAAACCAGAACATTCCGTTAGACGAAACTATTCAGTAGCGAAAATTGTGCATACAGTTATTTTATATCGGTTCTCGATATTTCGAAGTTTCCAAATTTTATTCTCTTTTTCATCACGTAAAAAATCTATATGTTATTTTTAGCTGATTTATACATGACAGTTGATATTCATTCAGTTCTTTCTAATTTTCATCGCCATTTTTAAAAATGTTCTTTTTTTTATCAACGTATTTCTATTGTCATCATTTTACAAATTATAAACATTTTGAACGATATTATAAATTACCACATTTATATATATACGGAAAATTGATAAAGTATTTATAACAAAAGGATATTTTGCAATGTAACAATTTCAAATTCACAGAACGAATTCTTTTTAATTCCTTTTAAATTCCTTGCATCTCGCCGGAACTATAAGTAATATGTATATAAGAATAGCCAAGGGTGTTCTTGACACGACAGGAAATTTAATGTCTATATATAGTAACAGAATTTTCGTCCCTCGCGTCGCATTCGCAGGATAAAATGATCCGATATTAATTAAGCTGTAATAATTAACATCCCGTAGAGTGGGAAAGGGGGGGGGGGGCGAGTTTCATAAATTCTAAAAAGAATTAAAAATTTATCGTTTCTGAATTATAGTTTCAATAATTAGTTTATTAAAATGGGGGGGGGGGGGGGGGCTACAAGTATTATAATAATTTATTTTGATCTAAAGTATTTTGTATACGAACTATATTTTAAGTGTAATAATTAAACTCCAACTAACATTTACTTCGTAATAAAGCTCGTACTATAGTATACCATATAGTAAAATGGCTTTTAATTCAAAAAAGAGGTTTCAGCTTAATGAAGGAGCAATGTATACCAGCTTCTACACTTTTCGCACGGACGTGTTTTTATTTATTTCGCTAAAAATGAAAATTTATTCGTCGTAACGTCTGCTACACTCTGCAGGGGTGTACTTAAAATTTATAGACCATACTGTCGTCCAAAAAATTGTCTCAATTTGTAGTTTTCCATTAAAAAGAACGTTTTCATAGGCTAACATTTTTAACTAAAGATTATTGGGATATATTTTTATTTCTAAAAAAATAGATTTGAATGTTCTTCATTAACAGTTTCCTTTTTCGTTTTTTATGTCTTTGATGTCAATTCAATTATTTTTTTTTTAAGGAAAATCATTTTCTTTCCTTTGTAAAGAGAGAAATTGGCAACGTTACGTTAAAAAATCAAAAGAATTAATTTTCTATAAACTGGGTATAAGCGAGATTAAATAGGTTCTTTTTAAATAGTTTTTATCGCAAATCTTTTAGGCTTTTATTTCGATAAATTCCTATAATTATTTGTATGTCACATTGAATCTTTATTTTTTGCACTCAATTGTCGCCAGTTTGCGGCCGCTTTTAATTTGTTACCGAAAATAATTGACTATTCAAAAGAATATTTTTATATTCTTATATTGGCTTTCATCTATTTTTAGAAATTTACATTTGCCTTTCTCAATTGCCGTTTTAACTTTTTAATACGCAATTACTGTAATGTTATTTATTCGAGTTTTATTGTTTGTTACGTAACGATTTTAATTAATAAACACAGCTGTTAAAAGCAAATTATATCTATAGAATATATAAATTAATAATACAGGCACAAAATCGATGAGCTTAATAAACAGCGTTGAAAAACAAATCAAACCTATTAAAAACAGGGAGAAAATATCAAAATTTGTACGAAACTTAAAAGCAGATGATAATAAATGAACACGTATACCATAATAAAAATAAATGATAATATAGGCAAATACTATAAGGAAAATGTACTTCAAAACATTTATATTTCAGAACTTTTCACGAATAATCATCGTCAGGCAAATCACAAATGTTAAATCGATCCGTTTAAAATTGATACGTGCACCAATTAAAAATATCAACACGGCTTCACATTTCAAACATTATTGCTCAGTTCGCGTATACTAAGTATATATGAGGGGCGCTCGATGAAATCGCGATTACATAACCACTTTTGTAAATTACACGCGTAGTTCACATTGGAATTTATGGGAAGTATGTGAGTCAGTAACCTTTATACATCGAAGACACAGGGTATATATAGAAACAATTAAGAAGGAGTAAATTGAGCTTTCATAACATCACATGCAGGTATAATTATCTTGAATTAATTTGAATTTTTTTCGATGAAAAGTGATAAAAAGTTTTTTTATTCAAATCGTATATTTGACATTCCATGAAAATCCACGTGATGCGTAAAGCGATTCGTTATTATTGTCTACTTGCAAATAAACGAAATTTAAATAAAAGTAACATACTATAAACCATCATTGAATATTGACGTAACCGAGTGGACGCTTGTAATCTTCTCAATGCGAATAAAACTTTTTTAAAAAGCTTTCGCGGAATATGCAAATGCGATCAAGTTTTATACCCTTTATCAAGAGTATTGCACGAGTGAAAATAGAGAGTGATTGAATAACACGAAAAAAATTGCGAAATAATTTAATATAGTAATAAACAATTCATGCGTGGGAAAATCGTTTAAAAATATTACTTCCAATATAAATAATCAGTTACTGCATAGTGGTAAGTTGGCTGAACTTAGATCTGATTAGTTTTTGATATCCATAAACTAAAATGGTATAGGGCCAAGACCAAAAAACATTATCACGAAAAGATTTTTTATTATATCATTTATTTTTGTCTTATTTATTGTTTATTATTGTTATTATTCATTTTTTCAAATCATTTATTATTTGTTGTGTCAAATGGGAAAAAAAGCACTTCGTAATACAGATTTTTAATCAGTTCGACGCTGCATTATTATTATTTGACGTCTTGAAATTCTATTTATTGTGCATCAGGTGAAACGTCAATATAGAAGTGCGATGAAATTGTAATCTATCGATCACGAAGGAGACGAGTGAAATAATCTCACCCGGCAGAACAGTTCGAAAGACAATCGCTTTCCGTCAAAGATTCTGTTTCTCCCATCGGGAAATCTGTTTTTGTCAATTTATCGTCGCATCCATTTCCAATCTGATGATGTATATACTTTCAACCGAACATTCGTATTCGCTGACCTTAAAAGCTCCTTTTAATATAGATTTCGAAATTGCAATTGCTCGCATTTTTCCCGCATATAAATCTAGAGCCTTGAATTTGCAGAATTCTCTTATCAGGATTTTAGAACTGCCATTTTCGATTATAAAACTTTTACTTCAAATTCATAATCGGCGATAGTCAATGTGCGTCATATATTCTTTATATAAGTATATATATGCACGGTAATTTTTATCCACATTATATCGTGACTAAAAACATTATTTTATTATTGTTTAATTATCACTTTTGTTGCTGCTATTTATCACACATAAAATATATACAGGGTAGACCAAAATAAAAATATTAAAACAATAAAAAAATAAAAACAATAATAAAAAAATGCTTCAAACAAAAGTTGTAGGGGGCGAAGGGGGATATGTAATGGTATCATTAACTTTGACCTTGAATTCTAATTTCAAGATTATTTAGAGGTTAAAACGTTTTTTTTTTTTTTTAATGGGAACCCCTATTTTTGATCTCGGATTTGAAAAGAGCGGAACATTTTACGTTCAAAACGATATTTATACGATATTTTCAACAAGGTCATGGCAAGGTCTAATGAAGGTGAAATTTGTGAAACTAGGGCGGAGCCCCCGGTGGGGTTGGCGGCCGAAGGCCGCAGGGGCGAAGCCCCTAGTTTAAAATACATATATATAAATATGAAAAAATAATTAAATTTATATTTTTTCTTCATTTTTTATGATCAATGACTGTCTATTTAATAAAACATATTTAACCTTTCAGACATTTTTCATGGCTCTCTTCAGACATAACATATGTATATATATATATATATTAATTTAATTAATTAATTATCGCTATGTAAATAACTTTACATTTATTAGAAGAGCTTTATTAAATTATCTTTAAAATGTATAGCAACACACGTTGATGTAATATGCATATTGACAAAGTGAAGGACAATAAAAATTAGGCCCCTCATTTATATAAGTATTCATTATATATATATATTCATTTATGGCACTCTAAATTAAAAAAGAAACGTAGAAGGACTTAAGAAGAGATAAGATTTTTAGCAATTTTTAAAAATGCCTTGAAATTAACATAATGAAGTATAATTTCAATATTCCGTACAAAGAATTTGTACGTTAAATATTGCAATTATAAGCTTTATATAATGAAGTCTATTTAAATCATATTTGCAGTTAATTTCCTGCAACCTTGTTAACAGCGACATAATGAAAGCTACTGTTCGGAAAGCCGAACATAATTGAGTTTTACAATGTAAATTTTTGTTTGATCCGTTTATTGTGCAAGAACTCACCTTGCAATTTCCGTAAGGGATCACGTATCACATGGTAAGAATAAACACATTATTATAGTTGCGAATTGTTCCTTGCTGAAATGGCTTCTAAAATTTCGGCCCTTAAATATATATCGAGACATTAAAACGGAGATGGAATTACTTTTTATTCCACGAGTGTTTCGTTACGACTGATTTCATGTTCGACATTCTATATCGGTGGAAATGAGTATAAAGAAGCAATTACAAATTTAATTGAACGTTGAAGTACTTTATTAAATCTACTTTACAGAACAAATTCGATAATAAACTTGTTAATTTTTTTAATTCAATTTAAGAGACTGCAAAATACCGTTGCTCTATACATATAAAAGCATCTCTCTTATATTTCTGGGAGTGGAAATTAAGCTGCTTTTTTAAAGGAGTAAATCACTCTTTCTAGAGTGTCGCTCTAAAAGACATTATTTCGAAAGAGTAGATCAATTTTTAGTTGTGAAGAAGTTTCGAGTGATTATAATGAGAGATTTTCTCAACTACTTTTTACAAATTACCCAATATCTTCGTCATACTTTTATTACATTGTAAAATGGAATGATTGTTTTTTTTCTTTGTCTTTTACATGCCAAATAACTTCTTGATGCTGAAAATGTTGACGCCATAAAAATTTCCCTATTCGTAAAAAGTGAGGTTAAACATATACATTTTTCGCATTTTCAATATAATATCGTTCGTGCCATATTTTGTCGCGTCATCGGTTGCTATATTTAATTCGCCATTTTGAATTTTAAGAAAAAAAAAAAAAAACTAGGATGTACTAAAATCTGATTTGAAAATATTCACTGAAAATGAAGATATCCCTGAACATAAATGTATACTTGTATAAATGGGGGGTCAAATTTCGATTGCCCGTAACTTTCTCAATATGCATATATACATATAGTACAGCAATGAGTTGCTATTCATTTTAAAGATAATTCAAAGCTCTTCTAGGTAAAGTTATGTATATTTCAATATTTAATTTATATTAATTTCACATTTTTCACATTTTATTGTAAAATACAATCCAATCAATTTTTTGGTATTGTCCATTATATATATATATCCCTAGTAGAATTTTGAGCGTGACACTTTGGGCCCCAGCCGGAACCCTTACTTTAATAGGGATCACGGCCAGGACCCCATGTGTCACGCTCAAAATTCTACTCGGGATATTGCAAAAAATGTGAAAAAGTATGAAATTAGCAGAAAGTTTATAAAAAACAACAATCTTTTGGCAAAAATTGACGTATATTTTTTAATTTTTTTTTATTTGAATATTGAATAAAAATTTGAAAATAATTCTGCGACACAAATAGAACAAGTCTCACCACCAAATGTTTGATAACAATTTTCAAAACTTTATAAACATTAGTTTAAAGATAAGATTTGCTGTAAAAAGCTGTATGCAATAAATAAGAAACAGTTTACACTGATAACGAAACTCGATAAATATAAACATAATTGACAATAGTTGATAAACATTCACTGAAATCAATGACATTGACAAACAACAAGAAAAATGCAAAAAAAAAATTAAAAATTAAAATGTGATAAATATTTTTCACAAAAAGTAGCAAAATTATTATAATTTAGTAAAAATGATAAAATTGACAGCCAAAATGATTTCAATATTCGATAAGCATTAATTATATCCGAAGAATATAAAATAATTATACTAAAAATACATGTTTATCGAATCAACAAAACTATTTTCAAAAAATTTGAAAAACACGCGAAGATGCAATGGAAAAACGTACTGGCCACTGAACTTTCTGGGTCATTGGAAACAAATAGCGATGGTAAAAATGTAGAATAATACCGATGAAAAATGACTGCATAAATAATTCAAGGCGGCCAACTCGAACTTGGAATTTTAAAATGTTTTCCTGCATTTTTATTCGCATTTCGTTAACGTACTATATACACGGTCACGTGATACGTTCGAATGGATTATGGGCTCGCAACAACTTCATGAGGCCATAATTCATGATTTTCGAGCTCGATTAATCGATAACGCAATTTATCGTTTAATGGGGGGGGGGGGGGGCTGCGTGAAATGATTATGTCTCGCTTCATCTTCATTTTCGAGTATCTACTTTTTTTGTATACGTAACACATATACAAATAACAAAATGTGTAATATATACATTTCATTCATAAAGTACTCGTAAAGTAGGCATAAAAGAACACGTAAATTTACATATTATTTATTCAGATTTCATTGTTTTTTATTATTCTTATATTAATTTTTGGCCCCTTTTTTAACTCTTTCAGCTTTTCAGCATTACACTACTGATTATAAGTTTTTGTCGATTCTTCTCGCTTATTCAAATTTAGTTAGGTATTGTCACTTGAACTATCTTTTAGCAAATTTGGTATTATGCTGTTCGTGACTTATAACTTCATGCTTTATCCTTGTTGTACCACTGACTTATCCCAAAGAGTTTTGTATTCCAAAACCATTAGTCTTGATGATCGTTCTATGTCATTTTCAAAGTTTCTATACATATACACTCTAGGTAAATAATGTGGCTGTTTCCGGTTCTTTTAGCTTTTACATTTAGACTCCATGACAATCGTAAGGACGTATTCACAGATAAGCTAAACTAAAAAAACAATAGTCTCGACATCGCTTAACAAGATGTACTTGTAATTAGCGTTTACTGATAAACCCACATGAATTTTTTTTAATCTTCTGACGATTCGTTAATTTTTTGTTTATTTCAAATTTAATATTTATACAACAATAATTATATGTACATAAAAAATTATTCTTATTGTATTCTATACACTGATCTTCTTGATATTTTTTCTACGACCGTTAGAAATGGATTTTTTACGTTGAAATTTTAATTTAGAAGTTAAACAGATGAAGCAAAAGTAATCAGTGGTCATCAGAGGAAAGAAACGAAAATGTATTAAAATGAATTCGGCCGAGATAAAAGAAAATCAGTTATAACGAGATTGGAGTATTCCTACAAAAAAAAAAATCCAACATGGCGGTCACAAAATGGCGATAAAATGCATTTTAATATATCCATGCGTACAAAATCAAACATTAATGGATCTTTATAAAACTTAGATTTGAAGGGTTTTCAAGGTCGCTGATCACACATTTGGAGTCAATTTTTGAAAATTCAAAATGGCGGACATAATTTCCTCCGCAATATTGGATCCGGCGTTTTGTATTTTTTAAAACTGACATAAGATTCATAATCAGTATGGGTCTGATGTTATATTATCAATAATAAAATTCAATAAATTTATTTTATTATAGATCAAATTACCAGATCAGCGTTTCATTTTCTTGGTGCTATAACTAACTTAATCAAGTCTGTTAATGATGATTCCAGAAACAAGTTGAACATGTTTTAAAGGAATCTGTAGCGTAATTGCCAATTACGCGATTAAACAGTTCATTCTTATACGGCTTATATAATAACCTGCGGTAAGAACACACAGACCTAACCTATAACGCGATTTAATCGGACCTGACCACGACTGACTAATTAAAACGTAATCGTGGATTAAAATCAATATATACGTATATCATATGTCAACAAATAATGAAAGGTCCTCGAATCTAATTAAATTGATCTAAGTAGTAAGATTAAAATAATAAATTATTTACACTGATGTTTTTTTCATATTTTTTAGTACATACACAATTGAATTTTTAATGTAAAACAATTATCCTTTAAATATAGCGTTAAATACACCGAAAAAAATAAATTGTATTTTCAAATAAATATTTACTTGAATAAAGAATTTTTTCAGTGTATTGTAAAGTGATTGAATCGAAATTTTTACCAATTTTCCATTAAAACTTTTTGGAGTATTATTATATGTTATGATGGTCGACATAAGTTGACATTTCTATTTTGTAGGACAAGTTCAAGTATATACAATATAATCATTAAAGTTAAGTGTATACTTAACTCGCATTTGAACTTCACTATATGCAGATATCGTGAACGCTTCAGGAAACATTTCTTTAGTTGTAACCATGTTCGGTTTATCTATAAGAATGATATAACAAGCACATATATAATATGCCATTTGTGTATTATATGGTAATTACTCGAATTATGTCTTAAAGTTAGTCTTTTATGTAAGTTTAAACTTTTCTAAGTGATAGTAAAATTCAATTTAAATTATTATCATTCTGATTACTTACTTATTTTCAATTAAATTTTATTCCATATTTACTTAATTTTTATTACTTTTCTCATTTTATTAATTTGTTTTAATTAGAGAAAAATGTTTAAAGACGCGCAGAAAATAATAATTTCACCATATAAATAATATCATATCATCATTATAATATCATATCGTCTCATGCATTATAGTTAAACTATTATTCTACTACTTCTATATTAGTTCAAAAATTTTCAATTCTTTTTTTTTTTTTTATATGAATCTTGGATATTTTCCGCTATTTATTCTGTTTATTTCCGTCGAATCGCGTCGGTGTCTTCTTGTTTGATACGACGCTTTTAATTTGCATTTAATTAAGTTTTGTTTACATTTTTAATGCATTTCGTATCTGGAAATTTCGTACAATGTATATAGTTGAAGTGAAATTTCCATTGTCTCCATTCATTTCGGCAGTATTCGATGTTCATTATAAGTTTGAATAATTGTAACACTCAGCATATATACATATATATATATATACAATTCTAATCGATTACTGTTTTTCCTTTTTTATGGCCATTGATACTTCGTACATTCATTGTTATTTAACGACTTGAAGTTAAATTTTTGTTAATTTACTTACACATTTTTGTCTCTGTATTTTCAAGAGTCACCCCGAATTTAGCCTGTTTTGTGTACCTCGCTATAGCAGCCTGAGAAAAAAACTTAAAAATATGTAATAGGTATCAAAATATTCATCACAAAAAAAAAAAAAAAAAAAAAAAAAAGAAAAAAAAAAAATGAGCATCGATTATCCTTTTTTTAAAATCTTTAAATTTATACTTTTTTTTTTTGTGTTATTTTTTATAATTTCTATAACATTTTTTAGTGGTTGATTTCACCCCTTGGGTTGGATTTTTAGCCTTTACTACGATTTATCTATTAAGAAAGTTTGTGATTTTATAGAAAACATGCACTAAAAACTAATTTTGTAATTAACAGTATTTTCGATCTTTTGGGGTTTCCATCCCCGGTAAATAGGGGTAAATTTTAGAATTTTCAAAATGAAGGAAAATCAATGCTCATTTTGTTTTTTTTTTTAGACGAGTGTTTTGATACCTCAATATTCATATATATTATACAAATCAAGAATACATTCGTAATTTAAGAAAAGTTTCCACATTAAACCAGAATTGTTTCGATTGTTGACTATCAATGGTAAAACTGAAAATTGTTAGGATAAAAAATTTTCCAATCAAACTCATTTTGATTTTATACGATCCAAAATGAACAAAATGCTTCTGGATAATTCTCGATTTTTCAAGATCGACAGTCTTTACAGAGCTGGTTGCGAAGCGAAAAGTGGATATAATTTAAATAACAAAATGACGCGCGCTTTGATGATCTGGCACAAAAGCTGGGCTGAGATTAACAGTATAGTAACTGCCATGGTTTCATTAAAACAAGCATTCCTTTGTTCTAAGGATGTTTTGAAATGTACTTTTTATAACTAACGTATTTTCATAACGTTCTTGTGAAGGTAGACACTTTCTCAAATATATCAATCAATTTACGCTGGTCAGTCTACGAATATATATGAATTGCAATAATACATTGTATACCTTAAATATAATATGATATGAGAGAAAAGGTTTTCTCGACCAGCACACGATAAAAGCATTTGCTATTTTTAATCGTCCTAAGGTGAAAGACGCAGTTTTGGTTCTGACATTTTGAACTTTGAAAATCTATCATTTCGATTCATATAATATACATAATAATTCTAACGTGTCACAATTCGTCTCGTTTCCACGGTTTCGAGAAATAATGTTATTAATAAAAGACCACAAAGGGTGGGTTTCTTGGATGGTTGATTGCTTTATTTGCT
>JAPYZR010001646.1:0-20524 GCA_030522945.1 Trichopria nigra
CTATGATTTTATTTGAACTGTGATTTATTTCCAAAGTTTATAAATGCATATTGTAAATAAGCCATATGTCAATGTCATTGACAAATCAAAATGTGGCATATGTCGTGTAAATATATTATGTTGCTAGATAAATAAATATTTTTTACCATATTCACTTGTTCTTATATTTATTACCCCTTTCGAAAGTATGTATGTATGTATACTGTCAATAATCCTTTTGTTCGTTCAGAAATTTTTTGAAATGGTATCTTATTTATAATATATTTTGATTTAATTTCTCTGAAATTCTGAATAGTTGTTCAGGGCGGATACAATTATTTCATCCATTACATTTTTCGATTTAATTAAGGATTTCGATATGTTTAGAAAATGCATTTTTTTTTATTCCAATTTTGGAGAAAATAATATATCATCCATATATATTCGAATGAAACTCAAATGATTCCGATTAATTTTTAATAATTTCGTCCGCCATATTGGATCCGACATTTTAAATTTTTAAAAACTGAAAAAAGAAAATAATTTATTTGGGATAATCCTCCTTTAATTTCGAACCAATATATATATGTATAGTTTTTTTAGGGATTATGTATCACCTAAAACTCGAATTTGGAGAAAAACTTTTCAAAATCCTTTTTTATTTAATTTTTTCTGTTTTGAAGTTAGAGGTCGTCAGCTGGTTTAAGAACCCCGCATATATACAAGAGAGCATAAACCTA
Source organism: Trichopria nigra (assembly GCA_030522945.1). Lineage (NCBI taxonomy): Eukaryota > Metazoa > Arthropoda > Insecta > Hymenoptera > Diapriidae > Trichopria > Trichopria nigra. The sequence goes on from JAPYZR010001646.1 coordinate 720, forward strand.
TATACGTATTATGCGCTAAAAACCTAACCCTAAACCTGTCAGCGCAGTGCACACTGTTTGAGCACTTGAAAATCAATCTCCTGTATTCTCGAGAGTCTCGAGACAGCCATGACAATAATTGATGAGTGACAGCCAAGTGACAGGTGGTGACAGCTGTGTAGTTATGCGTATGCTGCGTATGTAAATACACATATGCATATACATACCACATACATACTTATTGTAGTTCATTTCGACTAGACTTCTGGTTTTCGCGGACGATGGCGGCGTAACAAGAATTGCGGGTTACGTGCGGTGAAGAAAAATGCAAAATTTTTGGCGCACGTGACAATGGCCTTCGCTAGAAAACAGAGAGGCGAATACGGCACGTTACTTCGTCATTCGTCGAAAATATGCGATATATTTTTAAATTTTAAAACTGTAGGGACGGCCATACGAATCGCTACGGCTACGTTCTGCAATTCGAATATTAGTGTGGGTGGCGAACCGCCATCATCGTCGCACCCTTATTAGTCATGTATATGCGTATATCAGCGTACATATATACTTATATCTCGTAAGTGCCCTGTGTGGTCGGACCCTAGGAGACTAGTTGGCGGCTCCTAACCTCAAAACTTATCTCGCGGACACGTTAGGGATTTTCGCTGATTTTCGCACTCTGCTCGTTTCGGTGCCTTTCGTTACGATAAAAATATATCGGATGCAGCTTAAATCTTTCCGCCGCTCTTTGTCGAGGTTCGTCGCCGTCGTCACCTAGGTTAGATAAGCAGCCCTAGAAAACGGAGTTCGAGAGCAATGTTGAACCACGAATCACGATCTGCCGGTAAGGGATAACGCAGTTGATTTTTGGTATTTTGAAATTATTTGCAAACATTGTTAAGTTTCAATATTTGCATTTTTAATGTAGAGACTATAACGAGTCAAGGGTGTGTCGGGGGATGGCGATCCAGCCTCAACTCGGCGCTGGAACTTCCACTAGTTGATGCCAAGATACGATTCTGGAGATACTGATCTATTCTTCGAAAACATTGACCAACCCGGGAGTTGTAGTTTATGGAAACGACAAGCTAGTAGACTGCTAGTCGTATCGAAATGGGAAATAAAATTAATTGCTGTGCTTCTTCGAGCCCCCAATTTGGGCGAAAGGAGAGGGGTAGAGGTCAAAGGACTAGGGAAATATGCCGAAGTATGGCCGATCGTTTGGCAGAAGGTGAAATCAGTGTCAATAATTTACAACATATAAGCGAGCGCGAACCGGAAGATTGGGATTCGGATCCATCGCTTCATCCCTGTGCTGGAACGATATTTATGGAGCGTTCTAGACAAGCAATCGAAAGTAAGACTCTATTATATCATTCAAATTACTTTAATTTAGGTAACATTGATTAATGTTAATTTTTCCTTATCATGTTTTGTACATTATTTTTAGACGGTCTGGTGAGAAAAAAGAGTCAATACCAAATAGCGGATTTAAGACCTCTTAAAAAGAGTAGTAGTTGTAGTACAATATACTTAGATGATAGCACAGTGTCACAGCCTAATTTAAAGAACACTGTAAAATGCGTAGCTCTAGCAGTGTATTATCACATTAAAAATCGAACTTCACAGAGGCATATGGATATATTCGATGAGAAAATACATCCTCTTACGGTAAGCCTTATAATTCTAATTGAAATATAATTTGTACACATAATTTATCTATTCAATAATTTCAATACTCATTACGAAAATGAATTGTGTCTTATTTGGAATCAGATTATGGTATCTTATATCGAATAAACAAATGACTCTTTTTTTAGCGAGACGGAGTTTCAGACGATTACGACAAACATAATCCGGAGCACAAACAGATATATAAATTCATTAGGACGCTTTTTAATGCGGCACAACTTACAGCTGAATGTGCCATAATAACTTTAGTGTACCTAGAACGATTACTCACCTATGCGGAACTCGACATCACTCCGGCAAACTGGAAACGAATAATACTCGGTGCGATTTTGCTGGCTTCAAAGGTTTGGGACGATCAAGCAGTCTGGAACATTGATTATTGTCAAATTTTGAAGGATATGACCGTAGACGATATGTAAGCAAAAAGATTCCTTTTTTTAAGATTTAAGAAATTTAAAATAAGAATTCTTAACAAATCTTTTTAAAGATATCGCCTTTATAAACTAATAATAACAACGTCAATGATGTATGTAATAAATTTTGATTTGCAGGAATGAATTGGAGCGGCAGTTTTTGGAAATGCTGCAATTCAACATAAATGTTCCTTCCAGTGTTTACGCCAAATACTATTTCGACCTTCGGACACTCGCTGAAGCCAATGAACTGACATTCCTCAGCGAACCACTCAGCAAGGAAAAGGCTCAGAAACTCGAAGCCATGTCCAGGGTATACGAGGATAAAATCACCGCCGAAATGTTAAGAAACGGTATTAAAAAGTGGTCGAGCATGGGCAATGTGTGCGTCGGACCACCTCGGCGTAGTATAGCTATTCTTTCTTAAGATTTGAATCTAGGTAAACTCGAAAAGTCCTTTAAACGTGAGTAATGCATTGAAAAGAAAAATCTGAGTGCTCATCGTCAAAAATTAAAAGCTAACTTTGTCCAAAGAATAATTGACCATTAGATTGCGATTAAAAATCGAAAGCGTGAATCAATAGTTGCATGTGAAAAAATGACATTTTAAAGAAATCCATTTTAAAGCACTAGTCCAAAACTAATAACTTAGTCATGAGCAAAGTCCATTGTCTAACTTGAAAGTCCAACGAAAACCGTCCTCAAAACACTTGAAATTACTCTGGACTTTGATCATCATTAGGTTATTAACTTCGGACCAGGATTATAAGGGCTGCCCAGTCTCCTGTTATTTGATTATTTACTCGTTTGTGTGTTTATTTATTTATTTATTTAATTCAACAAATTTTAATGCCTTTTCCGAAATTAAACCACATACACGCGTATTTACATATTTAATGATTCTATGAATTAAGATTTAATAAAAAGGCTACATTTTTCAGCATTCCCAATTTTTAACTCCGATTTACTGTCTCAATTATTTTCCAGGCAGCGCTTACTTTTAACTTTAGATAATGAGTGCTCGTAACTTTTTTCAGTGAGTTAGTTCAGTTTTGTCTAATCGCTGAAAACCGAGTGTCTTCTTCGTTATTGCAAATCCGTTGAGGCAGTTGAGTTTATGAAAGATTCACACTCGAAAGCTCTCAAAAGAATGTGCTTTTAGAGAAATTTTTAAATATTTGTAGTAGTTTTCAAATAGTTCGAACTATGCACGAAAAATTAAAAATTTTAATAGTTTTCCACGACGCTTAATCCACAATCCGTCTGTCGGACAGACGTCAGATTGCGGATTCAAAAAGCTTTAACTTTAACACGCTCTTCCATGAAGCAGCGGGCAATTTTAATGCGTCAAATGGCGGCATTAAGGCTGACTTTTTTTATAAATGGGTGATTCTTCGAAGAATTTTACCATGAGTTTAAGGGATGATCAGGTGCTTTCGTTTCTCATTTCGAATGATAAATAGAGATACTCGTGTAATCATGGGAATACCTTTGGCACGATTTATTTTAAGATAATTTCGTGCACTACATCCCAAGTTTGAATGAATAATTGTAATTGAATATTTTTTTCAATTTCGGTAATTCATATTCTTGATCCGAATCTTCGAATTTGATTCAGCCATTTTGTTAGAATTTGAAGTATGGAATTTGCGTAACATAGGTCTTGTTGCGTGGTTTAGTGACTAGGTATAGAAATTATGTAAATTGATCGTACGAATACAAGAGTTGCCAAAAATCATGACGTTTCGATGAAATTTTGATGAAATTTTCTATAGATTTGAATGATTTTTTGAATATTAAATTTCCAAAAATAATGACCTCTCAATTTTCTCTGTATTCAAAGTCTTCCGCAGTTACTGGTGCTCAACTTTTAGTTATGACGTAGTGGCAGAAAGTGCAGAATATTTTTTTGAACAGGACGAAAAGAAGTTTTAACTTTTGATCAAAATGAACTCGGTATACAATTAAAAAAAAAGTCATTTATTTTGAGTCGATAGAATTAAAATTTCATTAACATCGCATCGAATTTTCTTCTGTTGATTCGTTATAATGCCAGGGATGGCCAGCGCGATTTAATTATTGCAATCGCTAGTTAATTATTTCTGTAATTTACAGTGAAACGGATTATTACAAAATTATGAAGAATCTAGATAAACATTGTAATTAAATTAAAAATTGATTTTAAGAGTTTCTATACAATTCGCCAATGAAACTTATGGTCGACGTTGTCCATCCCTGGATCGGTGAGTTATGATGTACGGCATTGTAGCAGAAACGAGCTTGGCTAATGTTTCAAGTACATCGTAATGCATTGAAATTGAAACGAAAGCATTATTAACTAAGTTGAATTTCCATAAATCAGCAACGAAATATTTTAGAATTGACACACGACATTTATCAACGTTAGTCCTAGTCGGCGGACGATCGAGTTTAGCACGTGCCAAAAGCGATTGCAATCACTTTCGAAATTAGGCTCGCCAATATCCAGTTTGTCGATAGTTATTTTTGTACATTCACCGCAGTGAAAGGCTAAACGCTTTTCGACAGGAAAGAAACAATTCCTCGGTTTAGTTTCTGTGCCAGGATGGGACATCGCTCGGGACTCGATCGTCAAAGCAAATAGGAATGTCGTGCAGATGTATATTTTTTTATGTAAGCACCGATTGTTACGAACAATACGAAAATCTAGAATCTAGGATCCGGATTACGTCCCTACTACTGTGGGCGCGAGCTGCGGTCGTTATACCGCAATAAATGACTCGATGTGTCAAATAGCTCGAACTTCGTCCTCTTCGAATTGATATATAGTTTCTCGAAATTTTCAGCGTACGCGAATCGTGTTTTAGTGCAATCATGATATTCGAAGAGAACCGAGCGACTTTTAACGTTAGCGATGCACCACAGATACTAAAAAGTGAAAGTACGCGTAGGGGGTTGTACATGAATTACGTTACCAATTTCTTTTTTTTACACGTTAACTCGAAGTAACGTAGCTTTTAACTGAACATCGACTAAATTAATAATAGCCATTAATTTATATTTTATTCCGTGTGTTTAAACTTGTTTTACAATTATTCGCATTACATGTAAAAGATATGCAATTAATATAACTATACTGACAAGAAAAAAAAAAAAAAAAAAAAAAAAAAAAAATACTAACCGTTTAGAAACGAAGATTGTTGAAAATAATTGTAGTTATTAAAAATACTAACGAGCTCACTTTTTCACAAGGGTGATGAACGTACGGTGTATCGAAAAGTTATTAAAACAACGTAGTCGTAGGAAGATTTTTATGGATAGTAATTTTAATCTTTTAGCATGAAATTTTTTACACGTAGAAATATAGTAATATTGTAATATTTTTATAATATGTACATTTGTTTATTTAAAACAATACAAAACATTATTTAATCATGAGCAAACGATTGCGTAAAGTAAAATGCAAAATTGTGAGATAGAATAAAAAGAAAACAAAAAAGCAAACGTGTCATTGGGTGAAAATACTTTATATTAATTTAGTTAACATATATATTTTATCGATATTCAATGGTGGGAAGTGTACGTATACTTTGGTTAAAAACTTTTCTCCAAAATTGGTGATATAGTTTATGGAGGACCCCTAGAGTTTAATGTATTTACGAAGCTTCCATTCTGATTCCGTCGAAGGACAACTCGATAGAAAGTCGCTTTTTTAAATATGCACCGCATACAAAGAATGTAAAGAAGAAAGAATCAGATTTGTAATTTTATCATTTGTTGATTTGTTTGATGAATTTTGTCCTTGACAACCGAATTGTTTCCAGGAAACAAAATTTTCCACAATTTTTATATTTCGCTAGCACGAAAATAATGTACTTGTACATATATAAGAATGCGTTATGTTATATGCTGATTAATAGCGGTCGATTGGAATTGAGAATAGGTTTAATTCACCGTCGAAACACTCCGTCCTGATATTTACGGAACATTCATGACTTGCGTCGTTTCAGTATGTACAAATGTTTCTCTTCTTTTATTTACTGACGATGCATGTGATTGCGGATAAATTTATACACATATACATATTATATATATATATATATATATACATATATTATTCGACATATACGTATTATATGCATTTATCCATTTGTTTTATATCTACTATTGCGTTCATGTTTACTTGTACCGTTTATTTAATAATGAAATACCAAGATGCAATTAAATGATGTAATTAAAAAAACGGAAGTAGTTCTCGACGGAGGCGTACGCGAAAATGCTTCTCTCTTCATTCCTCAGCGAGCGTTCCTTTTGTTTTTTGCGAGAGGATTTTATACCCTTGGAGAAGCTTACTACTGGGAGCTAATCAAAACAAAAAAAAAAAAAAAACAAAAAAAAGAAACCATTGTGTGATACTCGAGACCGGCGAAATGATGCATTTGAAACGTCGGAAGCACTATACGCATGTATGCAATTAAGTACTTTTTAGAATACTTGCTCGGTGCGTAGCTGTGAAAATGATTATTATCATTATCGATAGGTCAAAAGTCTCGTCTACTCGTTTTAAAATTTGTAGCTAATTTAGAAGCACATAGAAAAAAATACATACATATATATATTTCTATATGCATATACACCCACATGTGTACATGTATATGATATGATATATGTACATATTATGCGTGCGTATATTCATATATAAATATAAATTAATAATTACAATGTAATCTTTCCGTAGTTCCATATGATCGCCATTAGTTTTATCGAGTAATTTTTTTAAGCCCTTTCGCGGAATATAGTGCCTGAAAGAGTGAAAGTTTTGGCGAATTTGTATGATTTATGAGAACTGGCGAATGTTGACGATGCTCAATAAATAATATACACAAAAGTTTTGTACGATTTCTTTTCATTATTATAAATATGTAAATACAACAACCAAACTATCTAAATGTACGCTTAATGTATGTACAAATAAATACAAATGTTACTCAATTTTAAGCCTGCATCACGACTCTGGTGTTGGAGGCTTCTGAGACCAGGGATTTCCCACGTTGAACTGTGAAAACAATCGTAATGAATGTCGGTTTATTTATTTATTTTTTTTTTTGCAATAACGTGAAACTTTAGCGTGAATAATTTTATTATGAATTGGAGAAGTACAATCGAAGCAAATTCAAATTTAAAATGAAGCCTCGCTTCTTATTCAGAGTGATAGTCGCTTAGAGTGACAGTTCATACTAATTCCATATTCTCCTTTCTAAAGTTATCAACCACACTAGGATTCTAATTTTTTTTCTAATAATTTTTTTTCTAATTAAAGTTTTAATTAAAAAAAAAAAAGTGATCTCGACGTCGAGTGAAATTTTTGTCAAGAAATACAAAAAGTAAGTACAGCCATTCAATATATTTAAAATACTTACAGATGTATCCTGAGGCGTTCCGAGTACTGTGAATAAAAATTTACTTATTTGAGGATAGTAGTGCGTGGCCAAATCAATGGAAAACTTGAAATAAAATAAAGTTTCATTAAAGTACATTTTAAATCGTTAATTGAATAAGTTAAAGGGGGAAAAAGTTCAATAATAGAAAATAAGAAAACTCACTTCTTTCGTATCGATTGGAAGGCCAATTGTGGTACTTAGAACGTATTTGTATGGTAATACGGCGCAGTGATGTTCTACGTTTAGTAGCGTATTAAAATGATACTTGGGTAAATCTTCGAATACTTTTTCAGACAAGGTCTTCAAGTAATATCTATCATCTTCGTGTCTGCCGCTGAAAGGCTGAAAATCGAGGCGATTTAGAAAAACTAATTTTTTCTATAATAAAATAATTATTTAATTTTTTCACAGTGTACTTACTTCATCATTCCATAGTGCAGACAGAAGGTCTTGGGCATAATTCATTAAACGTTTTATTTCATTTCTAAAGAATCTTCTTACTCTACGGTGTTTCAACACTTTATCTATTTGTCGATACCTGTAAATAAGATTATGATGTGAAACAGTTTACGATCATGTTTTTAATTTTATATTTTAGGGTGTAAAGACGACGTACTGCATCAGGAGAACGCAAACTCTTGACATAATAGCAATATTTGAAGTAACGAAACCTCCATATATAAGTGCTGGTGGTGCCAAAATTAGAAGAGAAATTCCGCTTTCGATTATTAACATGGAAGCCTATGCAAACGAATGGTATATATAATAAGATGATTCTTTTTAAAAAATCGATAGACGTACTTACTTCTTCGTAGAACGTCAAAGCTTCTGATAAAAATTCAAGATTGTATGAATTAATATTTAAACCAGATATAATTAACTCCTTTGCGACCTGGGAAATGACTGGGACGATTTCCATAAGATCACTGGGGGAATGTTGGCCAAGAAAAGGTAAAGTTTTGTTTTTAAATTTATCACATCGACTGACAAACTGAAATTAATATAAATCACAGTATTAAAAGAATCATTCCTTTTCATTTGAAAAACTTACCATATTTAACATTAAGTTTTTAAGAGTTGAAATAATTTTGCATTTTATTTCCAACGATGATTCGATGAATAGAATTTTGATATGTTTTAAAATGTAATCTTGCAGTTCTGTTTCTGAAATTGTACTCCATTCCAGTAAGGCAAGAAATCCTGTGACAAATTCTCCTGTATTGCAGTAAAGGTATTCGTTGATGAAGTAATTAACTATAGGAATGGAGTTCTGCATGTAGCGACAAAAGTCTGTGGTCATTTTGAGTAATCGATTCATTTCATTTTCTGTGAATCTGCCATTTTCAAATATAAATGCTAAAAATATAATGTAAGTGGTGTATAAATTCAATGTGAAAAAAAGTCAAGCACAAAATTACATACCTTTCCAGAGCGTGTAATACAAATTATGCATAAATCGTTCTTGATACTCCAATTTGGCAAACGTCAAAAGATGGTAACCAACCGTGTTTGCCAAAAGGGAAGTTGCGTGACAGGGTAAACGCAGACTCACATGATATTTTCCGAATTCTTCTATGCTAAGTTGAGTTTCGTTTTATATTTTCAGGTTCATTACGTTCATTTATATTAATTTATAAAGTATATGGCATATAAAAATCATATACCTGTTTGGATCAAATATTGATTTAGAATCTTTGTCCTCGAAGATGCTTGAACCGATATTGAAGTACCCGACAGTCGGCAAAAGTTGTTCTTGAAATTTCTGTTGTTTAGCAGGCTAAAATGAGTAAATAAAAATTCCAAGTATTAGGTAGTTTCAAATCTTTCTAAATTTTACATAAAACTGACAGTTATGGCCAACTTACTGGACCTTGAAGGACATTCCAGTCTAAATTTTGCCGAGTCGTTTCTTCAGACTGATGTTCCTCGGCTCGTTCAACAGCGCTTTGAAATCCCGTTCTTAAAATCTCTGGTATTTCTCGCCATACACTCTGAACATTTATAGCAGGTATGCTTTCAGGGACTAATTCCGGCTTGTACGATTTGAATAAACTATAAATTCCAGTATTAAAACAAATTGTAATTATTCATTTATACAGCTTGTAAATATATATTTTGTTGTAACATTACTAATGAAATAAAATTACTAACGAAAGCAAAGCACTGAAATATTTCCGGGGCTTCTTATACTGTGAGTTACGAGTGATCAACCTAAGTACTTGTCTTCGTGTGACATCCTCAGGACGAGTCAATGTGTATATTAAGCGAGCCAAATGTGTTTCCTTGAATATAAAAAATAACAACAGATTAACTACTATTACATTATTACAAGAATATAGTACGAGTTATAATGAAAAATACCCACTAATTTTGAGTGCTTCAACAATGCGTAAAAGAAAACCTCATAAAACATGCTGATAGATTTTCTATTTACAAGATGATAGTCCCAGCAACCTGTAATGAAACAAGTTTACCAAAGTTATCGACGTTAACAGGTAAATAATCGAGCAATAATATTAATAATCGATTTTACACGACTTACCAATAATCCAATGCAACACAGTTATGGAAACGTTTACCGGGGACTTGTCGAAATTCGATATGCTCCACGCAATTAATTTTTCCACTTCCTTGTCTTTCAATTTTGTCTTTGGTATCATACATTTTAATAAAGTTACGCAATTGGTACTTGCTGTAATAAGAGCATCACCACTGTACACCTTTGAGTAATCGATCGACAAAACCAAATAAGCACTCACCTAAATCGGACTTTCTAATTACAGTCATAAGGAGTTTCATTGTTTTATCGTCCAGTCCGTATCTCGCAGCCTCCTCTTGCAAAATATGCAACGTTGCTCGTATTTCGAGGGTGAATTTTCCCTTTTCTGAACAATTAAAACACATAATGCAAAAGGTAAACAACAATGCCAAATCAAAACATAACACACAAAAGATCTCTAATCGTAAAAATTTCGGAAAACTTGCCCTTCACACGTTTCAATAACCTGTGACAACTTTCGATTCTCTCCTGCTCCTGCATCTTGAGAAATTGCGATGAAAAATTCGCGAATAAAATTTCCCGCTAATTCGTTTCTTAGCCGGCGGCCGCCATCATTTATTCCAACTCTCTCGCTCTCGCTCTCTCTCTCTCTCTCTCTCTCTCTCTCTCTCTCTCTCTAAACAACAATCACTGTTGTAAACATGACCAATATAAAAGTTCCCAAAAATATAGGGTCCCTATATAGAGACACGACCGACACACACGCATACACGCACGGGGGGAGTGTATGTGTGTGTGCGTGGGTGTGTGCAACGGTGTGTCAAACGGTGATTCGAAAACGGCGAACAATATGTGATTGCGCGAGAATCAACCAGTTCTGGTTTGACGTGAAAAACCTTATCAACAGCCATCTCCGCGAAGATGCGAAAACCTTTAACTCGGTAAACGTCGGTTAATTCATCAACGGCGGTACAGAGGTTGATTTTCGGTAAATCGTCGCATTATAACCTGCTCTTTTTTTGTGTATATTATTCCAGCACATCATCACGAGCGCATAAAAAGTGGATGGGGACGGGACGAACGGACCTATTGCTTATTGCAGAGAGCGTTATTGAGCACCACCACCAAAAGTGTGCAGATTCCGAGTGATCGAGTCGGTGACATTACGAGACCTTTAAAAGGATTTTAATTTCCTTGAAAATCGCTGAGCGTATGTGACCAAAATGGCACTTCGCAAAGTAAAGGGAAATTTCGAACGGATGTTCGACAAGAACCTCACGGATCTTGTGCGCGGAATCAGGAACAATAAGGAAAATGAGGTAATGGGTTGATTTCAAGAGGTTAAAGATTGATCTGATTTCATTCGGCACGATCAAATTTACATTGTTAAGGAGGTCAACTCCGTTCCACACAATTGCACAATCCTTACGATAATCAAATGTAACTTAGTCACTTTTGTTTGTTTGTTTTTTTTAAATGCTATTTATTTTTATTAAATTACTTTAGTTTGTCGCAGTAACGTAGATTATATCTCATTTGACATATGATACTGATATTTGCGTTTCATGTTTATTCGAAGGCAGAGATAATGTTGCGTTGCCTTCTAACTTTTTCATGTTTTCTCATCAACTACCTTCTTTGGAATTGTAGGCAAAATACATCGCTCAATGTATGGAAGAGATTAAACAGGAGTTACGGCAGGACAACATTGCAGTTAAAGCAAATGCAGTCGCTAAACTCACATATGTATGTATCAGCGATATAATAAAATAAAATATAAAAATACAGCAAGATTGAGAGTCAATAGTGAATAATGTAATTTTTCTCTTATTAGCTTCAAATGTTGGGATACGATATCAGTTGGGCTGGCTTCAATATAATAGAAGTAATGTCTTCGCCAAAGTTTACTTTCAAACGTATTGGATATTTAGCTGCCAGTCAAAGCTTTCATACGGACACCGAGGTATGTTAAAATAAAGAAAAAATATTAGTAAAAGTATTTAAAAAAACGTTTTAAAAGACATTAATTTAAAAAGTTTGAAGTTTCAAATTTAAGTGTTTATAAGGATGAAACTAAATATATTCAGTCAGTCTTGACTATTGTGCAATCGAATGAATATCTTATCTTAAAAATGAGCCATCTGAACATATTACATTTTCAATGAGGTATTCATTGTTGGAATAAAAAATGTATAATTTAAACAATATTTGTGCGTAAATATCGAAATATCGAATTTATCAGAAAATTCATTACTTATATATAATTTTGAAATTTGTAATTGATTTTTTTATTACGACAAGGTAATGCAAAGGAAAGAAGAATTATAATTATACTAGTAACTTTTTCTCATTCATTTATTATATCTAGAATGTCATGTGTCGATGTAGAATGCATATAAAATAAAATCATAAAGTCATAGCTCTAAATTATTACTGATAAAAAATGTCTAAATCATCAAAGTTACAACATTCCTAATGAAAATATTACCATTGCAGCTGTTGATGTTAACTACAAATATGATACGTAAAGACTTGAACAGTCACAATCAGTACGACGCTGGACTTGCTTTAAGCGGCCTATCCTGTTTTGTTAATCCAGATTTGGCTCGAGATTTAGTGAATGATATCATGACTCTGTTGACGTCGACAAAACCTTACCTCCGCAAAAAGGCTGTGCTGATGATGTACAAAGTGTTCCTACGATTTCCGGAAGCTCTGAGACCCGCTTTTCCTAGACTGAAGGAGAAACTCGAGGATCCGGACAGCGGCGTACAGTCCGCGGCGGTTAACGTAGTATGCGAATTAGCTAGGAAAAATCCAAAAAATTACTTGAGCCTGGCACCTGTGTTTTTTAAGTTAATGACGACGTCTACAAACAATTGGATGCTAATAAAGATTATTAAACTTGTAAGTATAACGTTTATTCGAGATCTTTGTAGTTTGTTTAATAATTTATATACTTAATTGTACTGTTAAATTTCATTATTTTATTTTGTTATTTTTTGATTATGCTCCATAACAATTTATGAATTTGTTGTATCGAGGCATTACCGCTCGTTTTCTAATAAATAAATAAATAATACTTCAAATTATCAATGTTACATGATAATTTCTTTTTTTCTATTATTTTATTATTATTTCATTACGATAAATAGAGTTTAGCTGATTTTACGTAATTTTTTATCAACATCAATTATGATTCAAAGCGGTACGACTTTATGATTTTTATATACTGTTTTTTATTCACGTGCTTAGTTCTCGGCTATAACACTGATCGAGCCGAAAATGGGGCGCCTATTGACTCAGCCACTAATCGACCTCATATCAAGGTTCTCGACCGGTTGCCTTGAAATATTTGTCGATAGAAACTTAGATCTAGTTTTATACTTTTTGTCCATTATACTTTTTGTTGATTTTTATATTGTGGCCTTTCTATACTCTACGATAGTGGTTCGTTTATTAGATGCTGAAAATCATTGTCGCAGAACGTGTAATGTGTACGCTTATCGCTAATTGCTGAGATTATATTATTACATTTCCAGTTTGGCGCCTTGACACCACTAGAACCTAGGCTTGGCAAAAAGTTGATAGAACCGCTAACGAATTTAATACACAGGTATTTTGTCATTGATTTCTTTACTTACTAGTTTCCGCAAAGGTTGAGGGTCGCGTGATAAGATATAAAATTATTCTTTATTAATTTAGCGCGTGTAGAAAAAAGTGTAGACTGAATTCAAAATTTTTTATTTCCTTTCGTACTTACTCTTAAACGTGAGAAAATTCAGTCTATATATTTAGAAATGCAAATATGTAGCATAGTGTATAGGCCAGTTTTGGATAGTGTTTGAATTTACCGTCGATCGAAACAAACAATTCGTTAATAGAAACATTCCTGTTTTTAGAATTTCCGATTCAGGTACGAAAATGATTTACTCTGACTTTTATAGCACATCGGCAATGTCTTTGCTGTACGAGTGCATTAATACCGTCATAGCCGTCCTGATATCTATTTCATCCGGTATGCCAAATCATTCCAATTCGATTCAGCTCTGCGTGCAGAAATTGAGAATCCTTATCGAAGATTCCGATCAGAACTTGAAGTACCTCGGGCTTTTGGCGATGTCCAAGATTCTGAAAACGCACCCGAAAAGCGTCCAAGCGCATAAAGATTTGATTATGGAATGCCTCGACGACAAGGATGAAAGTATTAGGTTGAGAGCACTGGACTTACTGTACGGGATGGTCTCGAAGAAAAACTTGATGGAAATCGTTCGTAAACTAATGGTGCACATGGATAAAGCCGAAGGCACGACTTACCGCGATGAATTATTGTCCAAAATTATTCAGATCTGCTCGCAGAACAATTATCAGTTCATCACGTACTTCGAATGGTAATTGATGCTTAGTACAATTTTGTGAAAATAGTGTCTTACGTTGTCCATTTGCAACAGGTACATATCGGTGCTCGTAGAACTGACCAAAATGGAAGGTACGAAGCACGGTAAGGTGGTGGCCACCCAATTGTTAGACGTTACGATACGAGTGCAAGCCATTCGTAAGTACTCGGTGCAACAATGCGCGTTGCTGCTCGAAAACGCTACTCTCTTAACCGGACAGCCACGGGCCACCATGTCCGAGGTTCTTTACGCTGCTGCCTGGATTTGCGGAGAATTTTCGAGGTTTGTACGCATAATCAATATTTATACTTTTGTTTCGGCAAGTAAAAAGAATAGGTTTAAAATAACAAAATTTTATACGAAATTTAATATCTGTAGCGAGTTGGACGATCCGTTGAGTACATTGCAGTCGATGCTTCAACCAAAAGCGTCGAGCTTACCGGGGCACATTCAGGCAATTTACGTTCACAATATTTTGAAGCTGATCGCTTCAATCTTGAAGAAAGGCGACGAGGGTACGGAAGCTAATACCGTGCAACAAGTACGTTCACGATAATAACTCTCATGTTTGTATAAAACATTTCTTTTGAAAATAGTATCGCCGCGTAAGAGTAGCGACATTCGATACGATTACATACTTTGAATAATTGCAGATCACCGAATTGAAAGATAAATTAGCGGCATTCGTGTTCAGCAGCGACTTGGAAGTTCAGGAAAGATCGAGTTCAGCGATAGCTCTACTCGATTGCATAATAGAGCACCCCGAGTTGTCGAAAGAATTGGCAGACGCCTTTGTCGGTGAATTGAATCCGGTGGCTCCCAAGGCCCAGCGAAAGGTAATACTTTCTAACGATTAAATCATAATTCTTTGTTTACGGTCTCTTAAAAAAGCGTAAGATAACAAAAAAAAATTAAATTTCCAGGTTCCAGTTCCTAACGACTTGGATTTGGATAGTTGGATCAACGATCCACCGTCCGAAAGTTCCGATTCCGACGACGTGGACGGCAACGCAGTGGATATTTTCACGAAGCCGGACAAGTCGGAGGCGAAACGCGGATCGTACGAGCCGACGATGGAGGAGTTGCAGAGCCGACGTGAGGCCAGGAGGCTCGAGCAGGAAAACAATCCGCATTACCTGAAGAACTCGAATAATACTCGTAACAAATCCTCGGCAGCTTACAACAAGTTTGGTATGAATGACGATGACGTCGAAAACATTCCAATAACCGTCCTAGATATTCCAGTTGCTTTAAAAGTAACTCCAACGATCGATTCGAAGAAATACCTCCACATCGGCCAAGAGGACGAGTTTGGTTCTAAGCGGCACAAAAGGCTCGGCAAAAAGAAAAAATCGAAAAGAAGTAGGTTTGCTGATGCATCGAAGTTTTCTCGTACTCTTGACCGGTATGTAATTGTTAATTCAACTGCTACATTCTAGGCAAGAAATCCAGCAGTTCGGAAGAGGAAGACGCGTATCCGACACAGGTTGTAAATAAAGGCATCGGAGAATTACCTCCTGGTGCAGCCTTGAGTGACAGCGATGATCTCGACGAGGGAGACGAGAACGATCCACATCGAGCCCTGGACATTGACCTCGACATGCCTTTAGGCGAGGACGAACGTTTGCCTGGTATCGAACATCACAGATCGAACAGCAGTAGAACCAAAGAACAATCCGACAAGGCCAGTGGAAAGCACGAGAAGGTATTTTGTTCTTTTCTTTCTCTTCTTCGTTGTCGATGAATTTTGTGCTCTTACGTAAAATACGTCGCGTTTACTTCCGAAGGTCCATAAAAAATCAAAAAAGAAACACCATCATCGAACAAAAGACATAATACAACTCGAAGACGAAGCGAAAAACGGGGAAGTGAGCGACGACAACGCGAAGAAATCGTCAAAAATCGAAGACAATCACAAGTCATTGAGGCGCAAGAAGTCGAAAAGCTCGGATAGACGAAAAGAGGAGAACTCGGACTACGAGAAGATCCGCAAGAAGCACAAGAAGTCGAAAAGCAAAAAGAGCAGAGAAATCAATCCCGAGTACGAGGAGACCCCCGGGATCTCTACGCCTTCGAAAGAAACCATTCCAGATATCCATGAAGAATTGAACAACGACACTTCGTCGAATCTGTTGAATTCATTCAAACTTTTGGCGCAAGATAAGAGCATGAAGGTACTGTACGGACTGGACTTTTCAGACCAGGACGCTGATAAAATGTTCCTCGTACTATTTTTCGAGAGTAAAATTGACCGTGCAATCAAAGAAATAGTGTTCAACGTCATGGAAACGTGGAACCTTAAGCTGGAACAGAAGGTATTGATCTGTTTTACTTTACGTCGTTAGCTAAACGTTCTTACACTTACATTTGTTTAAAGACCGATAACGCGTATGCGGAATCTTAAAATTGTCTATCGAAAGGGATTTAGAAAACGAAAATGCATTATTTTCAGAGCGACGACGGATTCGGTGTAAAAATGAATTTCCAACTACAACCATTTGTAACGAGGAAGGCGGAATTTTCGATTTTAGTGTCGGACGTAACGTTCCCCCAAAAGCTGAAAGGAACATTGACGTACATGATTCAGCGAGAGGAGGAAACGAGACAGGAGAAACTAGACTTTACGATTTGCCTGCCCTGTAGCACTTTTATACTCGGTCGCATCGCTCATAAAGATTCCCTTACGGACATTCTCACGAGCGGTCGACTTTTGTACAAAACGAAAAACGAAATGTCGCTGAGCGGTGACTTTGGAACAGCTCTCAACGACATTTGCAACAATTGCAACCTCATCCTTGTAGAGCACATCGACGATACGGCATCGCTGTACGGGCAGTCTCTCAAGGGCCACCACGTTTGCCTTTTGATTAAAGGAAATGTAAGTACATACATATAGAGGCTTTCGATTGAACACGTTTCACTATAATATGAACTACGTTCACTATATTTGTCATTCGATAATTTTCAGGCATCTACCGGCAGCACTCTTATCGAAGGGAAGGGCGACAATGAAAATCTGCTCGGAGAAATCGTTAAGGAAGTAATGAAAGTGTTAACATGATGCTATATCGAGGTAGCGGATATTTAATTGTTATAGTCTATGGTATGTATGAAGTATCGAGGCGTTAAGAAATCATTCTATGTAATTGATATTTGGCATATTATTTTTGCTGTAGAATAAACATACAATTACAATATATTATTATACATATTTGAACCGATGACCACAACAAGGAACTGGCATAAGAAAGTCTAACAGTGAGACAGAGACCTATCCATTTTTACAAGAAAGTACGATATTACTTTTCCGCACATCATGACAGAGGGAAAAGAAAATCGCTGGAGCAATTGCCCGACTAATACATCGTGGATGAATTTGTCATCGAGCCGAGCTCGGTGAACGAAGTACGAGTGAATGTTATACGAATAAATGTTATGAACAAAGAATGAATAAGTTTTATGAATAAAAAATGAATAAATGTTAAGAAAAAAAAAATTCATACATGCGGAGAGTGCAGAATCATCGAATGTAATAAAAGAAGACATAATAACCGCCAGTAATTAAACTACAATAAAATTATCGAAGTAAACAAATAAATTATGTCAATCTACTTAAGAATTGAATGAAATAGTGTTGAAATGAATGGAACTATTTTAAGAAATTTTATTATACGAAATGAACCAAGCAAATCGATGCGATGAACGGTAAAACGGATAAAAAAAAAAGAACCAGTGGAGGAAAAGACGATATATGTACCTACATATGTATAAATGCATGTGTATATTTAAATTTGTGATGTAACGTTTTTCTCAGTGCGGATGACCGATACGAATACGAACAATTTTCCATACTGCGAAGTACTACGTTATCAAAAAATCGCATCCGGAATTGACTGTTAAGCGAACACCGAATCTTGGGGAAATGGGCAAATGTTTAAAAAGCCAATTGCACGAGTTAAAATTGACACAGGTGGCCTCGAGTTTGTACGTATGTACATATATACATATGAATATATACGCCTGTAGATTTAATCGAATCCATTGTCGGAGTGAGCGATGAAAAAATGATATACCTATAATTCATAAAGGCTTGGGAATGAAGTATAAATTGTTACTGAGAGAACGATGTGGATATTATATTATATCAAAATACATTTCTATTCGATTACGTTAAGCCAACGAATTGTCATTTATACTTTTGTTAACGTTTTGTCGCCTTTTATCGTTTGCGAGTTTTGAAAAATTCGCCTATACGCAAGTTCTTTCTTATTGATTGATTTTACCGATTTAGAAAGCGATTTAGTTTATGCAAATGTTTATGCGAATTTTAATAAGTTTATTCTTATCATATATATCACTCGGAACAATTTTTTTACAATATGGTTTATTAAAGTGTTTGATTTTAGATCTTACGAGTTTGATGTATTTACATTTATCATTGAACACTACGTACGTACATCGACAGGTTAATCGTCCCAGAAACGTAAACTCGTTTTATACTTTTTCAAATGCCACTTTGTCGTATACACCACAGACGTAACTGTGGACATCTCGGTTCACGAAGGTAAAGATTGTACGATTTACATCTGCCGAAAGCGTAAGTGATCGAAAGGAACAGTCTGTGATCTTCTTGAATCGATTGAATTGATGTTTTATTCGTATACGTTGAAAAATTTAATTCCTTTAATCGCGTTTAATTATTTGTTTTTTTTTTTAAATACAATTCTTGAATCTTGCGATTGTGTAATTGAAAGGAGAAAAATTCAAGCAATTACTATTATTTTCATCGAAGATGAATGAATCGCTGTAATTGTTTTATTATGCTTTTTATTATTTTCTTTTTTAATTTCGTCACTTTTATTCGTTAAATATTGACGTTATTTTTTACAATTTTTTTTTTTAACTTGAATATTTCTCATAATTTTAATCTACTTTTGTCAATGTTTACTTATTTTTTTTGCATAACAATGATGTTGTCAAATGACAAGTGTCACATTGACACATGACAGACGCAATGAAACAGAAAAAAAAAAAGAAATCATTTTTAAATGTTCAAAAAACCAGTTAACAAAGTCGAAAAATATTACGAGTACAGTTAACCTGCAAGTTAAAACACTTTAAAAATGTATTGAAATATATTTAAAAATAAACATACAATATTAATAAAAAACGAAAAAAGTTTTAAAAATACATTAAATAAAGCTCATTAACGAAATATTTAAAGAGAGGTATGAAAAATATTTCAATAACGGACTATAAAAAAAATGAAATAAGTTTAAAAAGAACTTACAAAAAAAAAAAAAAAACATTTAAGGTGGCTCGGTCAAAAATTCGTACAATACAGAAAAAATTGAAAAAAATTGTACGGGTTCTTGAAACGTATTTGAATCCTTGTGCGAAATTT